>JAULBM010050537.1:0-10540 GCA_032357055.1 Geukensia granosissima | reverse complement strand
CGTAGACAAGATCTCTTGATTTGCAATTCAGATCATCGTAACTCCTTGTATGGTATGTTTTTTTGGTTAAATTGCTGGTAAATTGGTCATCTGTGATCAAAATATTTCATGTTTTGCATTTTTTATCATTACATTTGGAAATCATAATTAGTTAATGGAACACTTCATTTTTATCACATAAATAGAACAACATATTTCAAATATGAAAGATTAAACTTTAGACAAATAATAAGAACATTTAAAATTCAACTCAAATTTCAACAAAATTTAAAACGTTAAAATAAATACACTGACACTTACATGACAAGACTAAGAACAAACTAGCCAAAATGTTGAGCGATATCTCTGAATTAACTCCCATACTGAAAAACAAACGATCTTAGAGTTATCGTTGGTTGATACTGGTTGATACTACTTTAAATTTTAATGCCTTCTAGTATTATACAGTTATCGAGACAAAAGTTTCAAATGAACGCTCAGCTATTGGCTATTAGGGACAACGAATATGTGTTATCAGTAGAAGGTATGGAAACAACATAGACATTTCATAATTAACATGGAAAATAATCCTAAATATACTTGGTAAAAACAATTCGGTAAGCGAAAAAATATTATTCATATTAAAATATGAGTTTTAACTAGTATATAAAAGTTTATAAAAAGTGAACGGACGAATCAAACATCGATATAAACTGAAATCATGTCGTAGATACTGATATACTCGACTAATTGGTTAATGCTATCCTAGAAGATAGACTTCCATGCAGTGTTGGTAACAACATAATGCAAACACCGTTCCTATAGAAATTTATATAGCAAAATTCGGTTTCTTTTATAAAGTCATAGCTACAGTTAGGGATCATGTTGATTTAAATGGCAAACTTATACATAATTTTTGTATAAATAGTGTGCTTTTTATAAAACAAATAGGTATGTTCCTCCAAACTTGATTACTCACATCAGAATAACTTTCTTC
This sequence comes from Geukensia granosissima, assembly GCA_032357055.1. NCBI lineage: Eukaryota > Metazoa > Mollusca > Bivalvia > Mytilida > Mytilidae > Geukensia > Geukensia granosissima. The sequence continues at coordinate 9,564 of JAULBM010050537.1, read as the reverse complement.
AATGGTCTTTGACATGAACTTTACTTAAAGTAGATAAAACATTTATGACAAATGCAAGATATGTACATGAAAATACATGTCCCGGAGACCACCTCAGACCTCAAGAAAATTTTAGAGTTCTTATTCTAGATGGTTGCTCTGTTTACAACAAGGATAAAATCGCACTTCTTGTGACTAGCTTTGAATCTGTAAACTTAAAAAAAACATGGACAAATGTGCCCAACAATCTAAGACCAAAAAATAAAATGTTGTTAAATACAAAACAATAATAAAATTATTAACAAAACTGGCACTGGGAATATTCAACGACCACAAGCCCTGAATAAAGACAGCTGATGCAATATCAACTGAAAAAACCTCTTTAAAACTTTAAGAAATTCAAATGGTAAAATTGGTTAAAAAATGACCGAGATAGCATAATTCAGTTTATAAAATAGAAAAAGAAATCGGTATTACATTGGATGTTTTATGATATCAAGAGAAATGCTTTTACAATCCACCATATCAATAAGTAAAATCATTTCAGCATTTTTATAAATTTAAGAAATTGTTTGTCCTCTAATCGCAAATCAATATTTTTAAACAATTATTATGATAACCCAAACTTGTTCGACATTTAAAGTATTCTTTTCACCAATGACAATAAATTATATTCTTCCATCGTCGTAACTTTGGTTGAATTCTCTACCGGTTGTATTTAAAATTAATGTCGACAAATCCTTCGCTTCGCTTAGTTCACCTGATCTCGAAGGTGCCACTAGTGGAACAGAAGCTGCATACACCCATGGAGCACCTGACTTAACCCTGGTTGTCATTAGGTTCGTTTTACTAAAGCACTAGTTTTTTGCAGTTTATCGTGTAATGATATTTGTCTTTTGTGTCGTTTTTTTCATCATTTTTTTTTCTTTCGTTGGACTTAAATATTTCCTTCCACTCCTTTGAAATCTTTTTTTTATATTTTAACAAATGCAAATTGTTTGTTCTTTAGCCAGAATAAATATTGCAAGAAAGTGTAAAACTAGACCAAAATGTAGATGCCAAATTGATTTCGACAAATATAGTATACGAGAAAAATGCCGATAAAATGGTGTAAATGAGAAAATGATACAAAAAGCTCTTGATGTTTTTCTCAATAAATGCAAATACATTGTTGTTATCTGGATGTTACACCTGGAAAACATTTTGGAAATTCAAAATACAAATACAGTCTCTTCACTTTTTAGAATTAAAGCTTAATTTAAAAAAAAACAAAATAGGAATTTCGCTTCCTTTTATAACCGTCTAATAAAGCCCCCAAATATGTGGTCGCTTATTTCTTTAATGTTATGAATCTCAGTTTATGGCAAAACTTCACAAGGATCTGATTTGATAGACAAATTTAACAAAACTTAGTGCTACCTTGAAGATATTTTTTGGTAATAACTCTGATTTTCAGAAATACACCACCGAATTTTATCCAACGGAATAAACAATGAATTAAGTCAATAACAATAGCATCAATTACCTACTTCCGGACTTAGATGTGTATACTTCTCCAGGTTAAATTTTCAACAAAATTTATGACAAGAGGGACGTTATGCTCGTGCTTGATGCGATGTTTCAGATTCTCAGTATTACTGACAAATTATTAATGCAAGGATTTCGCTACCACAAATTGATTAAAATATTTACCAAAGTCTTTCAAAGATATAAAGATTTGGTATACAAATTTTGATGTACTTACAACCATCGGACGAAACACGGGATACAACATCCTACTTTTTACGGAAATTTGGTAAACAAAACTCGGAAATTTATGGTGTCACAATTCATATTAGTAAACTTATATTTAAAGAATATCGTTAGAGCATTAGTATTTATCTAGATATATTGATTTCATTGGTACTAATATTGACTTTCGTGTTTATAGCTTAATAAAGAACTTATCCATTTTCATCTTCTACTTCCTGTCAATATATTTTTAAATTAAGTTGATGAACAGTTTCGAGTTTTGCTTATGCTGAAAAGCGTTGATTTTTTTTAAATGTCTGTTCTTTGAATGTCGCTGAATTATGGTAATTTATGTACGTTTCATGAACTGAGTTCTCACTTTTGGCTAATTTGAAAAAAAATATTATAGGAATCATCATAATTCTTACAGAATGCCATGTGAACAAGTTTTTGGTATTTTTTGCTGTTTCATATATTTTAGAAAGCGCTTAGATTTGCTCCACTCATTTGGAATATTTGGAATATATTGTCGCTTTCCAAATTTATACTCAATTTATGAAGATTAGAAAAAGAACAATTTTTGATATATTTTGATATCTATTGTCATAAATTTAAACGTAATGTAAGTAAAACTAAGCTTTGTAGTACCAGAAAGGAAACAATTTGTACTTTTTGGAACTTTAATTTTTCACAAAAAATTAAAAATTCTCACATGAGTACAGGACAAACATACAATTTTTGTAGCCAATAACATTGTTGAATCTCTAAATTTAATCACCACTTTTGATATTGCTTTAAGAATGAATATCCAAAACCTGAGACATTTATTCCACGAAACGTACTAAATGAATGAAATTATATCTATGGGGATACTCGGCCAAGGCGTTTACAAGCTTAATAGAAATTATCTGTCTTCCTATTAACTCTGTGGGTGCATTGTCGACTATTGTCCTTATATTATATATATTTTTGAAACGCAGTTTACACAATATGATTTTAACAAAGAGCTTTGCAAATTAGATTTGCGTAGATATGTATATAAACTATTATGTATAAAGTAAATCATGTAATTATACATTTCCTACTTAATATAGATATTTTTAAAAAAAGTCATCTGATACCATTGGTTCAAATGTTTGTATTTTAAAACTATCTTTTCATGTTATCAAATTGTTGTTCATTTTTTCAATACGATCTACCTTTTATCTGTATTTTATCTTGACGGTACAGCGTTACACTTCCACATTTAGATAAATTATCAACTATTTTGAAATTGATAAATATTGCACTGAGATGCTGATAAGTAAGAGTGTAGATACATATCTTTTCGAAAATGATTTTTCAAATCATTAATACATATCAATATTGAAACAGAAAAGGCAATGTTCATTTAGCTATGTTACAAATAGGAGAAGTAGTATGATTATCTATGAGAAACCCAAAAGTATAGAAACCATATATAATGCAATTATCAATATGTTATATCCTTCACAAATGGACAAAGAACAACACCATAAAGAAAGCTGTAAAGGTCCCAAATAAAATATTATAACATTCAAATGTACCAATTATTGTCAAATTTAGTATTCATTGTAAAACGTGCAACTTTATATAAAGTATGTGGTGGTTTTAAACGTGTTACATGTTACATTTGGTTTTATTTCATAAAACTAAAAAAAATATGCTATTTTACTTCCAAAATATATATTTCTGACCGTTGGAGATGAATCCGATATTTTTATTTTGTTTGCCACAATGTTTTTGGTTAAGTGGGAGGGTATTTTAAAATTGTTCATAAATATCAACCAAATTTTACTATCGTTTTGTCCATGTTAAGTTTGAATTATTATAACAAACAAGAACAACTTAAAGAGATCATTGATTAAAACTTTTAAATGTTGCTAAATGTTTTCGTGATATTTTAACAGAGACGTACACAATATACATGAAACATGTTTTTTTTTTTTATTTTATTCTTTGAAGACAATACTTTTCTGTTTCGTAAATTGCCATCCGTAATTGATTATTAACCTAAAATCCTACGATTGAAAACGTTGTTTTGCGTGTAACATACAATTCGAACGTACACCATGTAGCGTATTGTTTGCGTGAAAAACAAATCGTAAGCGTGTAATGTGTGAATCGCGTGAAAGTAATTGAGTCCTTATATACAAAAATCTATAATAGTTTAGCAAATGTTTTTTATCGGTATTTTATCGTTTGTACCATTTGCTACAATTTGATAAAGTAATAACGCCACAATTTATATTCGTTTGTTTTTAAACGTAACCTGTTTTTGTATGGTACTAACCTAGGCGCGAACTCACGCCGTATAGGTGATAGGATACAATGATCTATACAGGTAAGTTTAAATCAACTACCTGGACCACCCAGCCACCCAGGCCCCTACCACAATATATAACAAGGAGATGAGGCATGATTGTCCTTGAAACAGCCAACCACCAAATAGCAGTCGAAATTCAACTCCTACAAGTCTCATAAAAGCCTTTATTAATGAACAGAATTCCATATCAATATGGAAGCTGTTAAAGAAAAAAAAATGAAACTATTTATAAAACACGACTGCGACCTTAACTATGGAAAAATAATAAACAGATTACTATAAATCACCATTAACAAAACCACTGGACTATAGGATCCTGGCTTGTGACACGCACATATAAAATGTGTTAAGAATAAACCAGTATTACATCCATACTTGGATGCAGTGAAGTCTCAGGTTTAGATAATTCTATTATTTTTACTTCAACATCCGATGTTACTGATGTATTATTAAATATTGTACTTAATTAGATCCATATACAACGTATTAATTTCGACGGTAAACTTCACCATATTAATTAAACAAATTATGGTAAACTTGTATTTTAAACAAATAATTATAGAATATTTTCTTTTCAGTAATGCCACTCTCAGTAGAGTCAGACAGGGCATGCTTATCCTTCCACAGCACCTGATTCCACTCCTGTTTTAAGATAAAGGAGTTTTTTTATTCCAAGCCCTGTGTTGTTTGTTTTCGCTTCATTTTTCAGTATGTTTTGATTATACCCTTTAAATCTCTCCTATATGTATTCCACACTTGACTTTCAGTGTTGCAAAATGATAAACAACACATCGAATGTCTTAGTTTGAAGAAGTTTTATTGCTAAATAGTTTTGTTTTGTTTTTTTTGGGTATTATTTATCTACACTTACAATTATCACCTATCTAAATAAATGAGGAAGATGTTGTTCGTTAACATTTTTATATTAGATATTGGAAGTTTTCAATACATTCGTGAGAACATATATACCATATCCAATTTAAAATGCATATTATGTGGATTCAAGTGTATATTTTTAGATTGTACATTCAGGTCAACGGTAATATATAATTGTATCTATAATGATTTAAAACTTCTACAGAGTTTATAAATACAGTGTACCGGGGGGGCATCTTTATAGTGCCACATTTAGGACTAGGCATTTTTTGTTCGATATGTGAGGATAGAGATAGATCGAGGTAACCATAGAAAATTTGACAAAAGGGACCTTGCAAAAATATGGCGATAAATGAGGGACCTCCATAACAGAGGGGCGGTATTTCGAGGGTGCATTGTATAACCCCTAAACAAATGCTGTATCAGTTCCGTTAGTAAGACAGTTTTGATTTCGACATCTTTCTATGTTATTATTTATTCAAATTACACACTTGATTTTTCACCTCTTTTAAAACAAACTGATTATTTTGTACTTTTGCAAACTGTTATGATGATTCGTTCGGTTCTTATTTACGTGATTTTACTTGGATCATAAACGAAGAATGTTTTTCCGTAAACAGCAGGAAACACCTGCACTATCTGTAGTTTAGATACGGCCCAGTCAATATTACACACACTAATGTGATGATGAATAAACGACCAAAAATCGTCTAATTGCATTGTATTTCAGACGAAAGTAGCTTGAAGACGTTCGATGATTGTTTTTTTTTTTTTTTTGTTTTTTTTTTTTGGTTTTTTTTCTTTTTTTATAAACTATAAACCACTTCTTTAAAGTCAGAAATTACCCAACTTTCCAGCCGCACGCCGTCATCACCTATCCCATTCAACTTGAAATCAAAGTTACTACAGAAACAGAAAGATCTGCTTCTTACCTAGACAAACACTTAGAAAGGGCGGGTTAAGAAGAAAACTTTACGACAAGAGAGATGATTTTCCGATTGTAAACTTTCCGTTCATGTCTAGCTGAGTATATTTCTCAGTCGATAAGCTACTCCAGGGCTTGTGCTTCCTATCAGGGTTTTTTAAATAGAAAGTTGCAGCTGACAAGAAAGCTATTGAGCCAAGGATTTCTCAGGGGAAGATTAGGGTCATCACTCCGGAAGTGTTTCGGTCTTATCTTTATGGAGCACCTGAACTCACCCGGGTTTTTGTAGGGTTCGTGTTACTCCAGCTTAATTTTCAGTGTAATGTTGTGTGCTCTATGTTTGTCTTTCGTTTCATTTTGTTGGCCATGGTCTTGTCTGTCTCCCGACATAACGATTTCTGTCTGCCCCTTTGGTATCTTCGAATTTTTCCTGCATACGAAGTTTATATTTCTCAATTACATAAATTAATACCCTACTCCCGGGCGTGTACTTCCTATAATGATTTTTTTGTTGGAGGGTTGCTGCTGACAAGAAAGCTACAAAACAAAGGGTTTCTCAAGGAAAGTTTAACTTCAGCATTCAGGAAACTTTTCGGTGGTCATCGTTATTTAGTTGAGCGATACGAAATACCATTTCACAAACGCCAATAGATACCTTTTGTCGTGACAACAACCCATTCCTATAACAGTTTGGACTAACAACAATTGCGACTATACACTTGCTTTGTTTACTGGGTAACAACAAAATTTAATAAACCTCCAAATCAAAACCCAATTATAGGCTTTGTGATAAAATGTTCAAATTTTCAAGAGGATGAATTCATTTTAAAATTTATGGAAACTTGTATTTAAATCTTGAGTACATACTTACAATTGATTTTCATAAAGTTTGTGTGTAAGGCGGAATACATAAATGTTAAATGATGATGGAAATTACCAAATAGTTTCATGAACTTGGGAGTAAAAACCAAAATGAGTGGCAAAATGAGGGGCTGAAGCTAAATCTATAAAGCAATTAACAATTCATCATTCTATTAGTTGAGAAAAATGTGAGTAATTTACCCAATACATGAAATCTGATCTGGATCTCTGTGTATAAAAGTAACTTTATTTATAGATTAGAACCGTATTTTGTTGACATTCACCCATAAAATGATTGTTCTTTATTTTACGTCATTTTTTGTACATTTTAGTAAATGAGTTTTGCACAAACGCAATATATCAGCCGTTGGTGGCAGCTAGTATTGCGATTAAATTTTTTCAATGGTTTTCTTAGTGTATCGATGTACATATTGAACTTAACGAAGACAATGATCATAATGAAGTCCAGAGAGACGGCATCTCCCATTACGTATCAAGTCGATATACAAACGGTGATGCAGATAGTGGATACACACCAGTACCTGCACCGGTCAATTATTACGCCAAGAGCACAAGGCAGAGTGAATTGGTGCAACCATATATGTACTGAACAGAAAACTGAAATTACGGATCTCATGGATCCCATGCATATGAAGACATCGGCACTCATTCTGAAGTCTTAGGAGCTCAGGCTTTTGACTTACAACCTCATATTTATGTGGAATGTTTATAATAAAGATGTTGGACATGTTATATTAATTCAGAAGAAGTTAATTTAATATATATCGTCAAACATGAACAAAAACGTAGAAAAATCGAGATTCAAACATTGTAAAATGAAGAACTCATATGCAAACAACCCGATATAGGCATCCTTATCCAGGAAAGGATATCTATTATGAACTATAAAAGAGATGAAGGCTTTTCCCGTTAATTTAGGATATTAAAATGAAAAAAAATTACTGCTATTACTGTGGTTAATTTAATGAAAGACAATATCTGTCAACTGGGCTGGCGAATACCCTTAGAAAAAACCTTTCTCTGCAGCTGACAATGCAAAACATGGAACGCATAAAACATTCATTTCGGTGGGTTTGTCTTTTACCGTTTGCAAGCGAAATTACAAAAATGGAGAAACATAATGGTTGGATAGTCCATGATGGGAGTATGACTGGGTTGATTCGAGTCAACAGTTCCTTCGTTTTATCATATGTAGCAGAAGCATAGTTCATACCAAATTCTTTTCAAACTAATACCCGAGGGCATCCGATATATCCACTCCAGTTGAGTTTGTTTTTACTTCTATTGAGTATTTTCTTACATTGTACGTGGTATTAGAGAACGTTCAAGACACCAATTCACAAACGATAAACTATTAGATGAGATCAAGTCATTGACATTAAGGTGATGCACCTAATTTGCACTGGACGTTCATCATGTTCTAAAAAAAATCGGTCACATGGACAATTCAAACTACACATACGTTTTAATGCTTGTATGGGAATGACAGTTTTACTGGACACATTTACATTTCTGATTTTTATTGTTCAGACCATGCCACCAATTGTCAAAACATACTTCGTTTACTACAACTTACCGGCTGATACCGTATTCTACTTTACAAAATATTTAGATTCTAGTAGTTACAGTCAACATGCCCCATACTAAACACTAGGTTTGCCATCTTTCCGTCGACAAACCTTAGCTACTATATTCATCAATTAAAGATACGTTTAATTCAATTTAAGATAGGTATAAATGAATTGAACCTATCTTTAATTATTTAAAGATATGTGTAATTATTTGTATATAGGCGGAATCTTTCGACCGAAATATGGCAACTAAAATACTGTATAGCCAATACAAAATAAATGTCGTATATGCAGTGTGCTTTGAGAATTGTATAGACTGTGAGAAATTTATGTCATTATAACAGCTATTGAATGAGTTAAAGGTTTTGAAAGATACAACGATGTGACTCAAATTACTGCCAACTTTGGATTTAGAGTTAAATAAAATATATCACCAAGCAGCATATACTGCCCATCGCAATCAAATATTTTAGTTGTATCATTTATAAGTAAAAACCAATATAGGCAATGTGAAATCAACGGATCTTTGCCTTAGATTTTTTCGACAATTCAATCATAATCACTATAAATACAAAAATTAAACAGGTCTTTTCTGCTCTCTCTGTCGCAAAATAGTAAACAATTAAATGTGAACCAAAAAAGGTCTCCTTAGCTGTCAAATTTAAAAAGATTGTTAAGAATGGATACATTTGAAAGCGGGGGGGGGGGGGTCCTTCAAGCACCTTCATTTACTTTCTTGGACATGGAAGTAACTTTGGATTTCTAGCACCCTTTCAGAGAATAAATGAGTTAGTCAATAAACTGTCTGATACATGGAACTGACTTAATTTGTATCCTTCCTTTTTGTAACATTTTTTAACCTTACCTTCTTTCCTTTGACAAGCGTGCATAGATTGTTTGGAAATTCAACAATGAGATTTTACGACATCGTTAGAACAAATTTAAATTTAGCTGAATTCGTGTTTAATTGTTTTCAAATAAAATAGAAATTGAAAGACAGATTAATGCTCTTCTGCTTTAGGTTTTTCAAAATTGATAAAAGTGGTTTATATTATTAAAGAGAGTACGGAATTTACAAATAGAAAGGAATTTACAATTTGACATGCAAAAGATTTGGGCGGTATTGATAATGGTACAAGACAACTCGGAACGACTACAAAAAGGACTACTCGGTCCGTCACAGAAGACAGCTCGGACCGACTATGAAACATGATATTCTCTAAAAAAAAAAGACAACTCGGACCGACTATAAATAT
>JAULBM010050526.1:0-10542 GCA_032357055.1 Geukensia granosissima | reverse complement strand
CGGGGTCACTTTTCCATATGGTATATTGAACCCGGGGTCATTTTTTAGGGAGGTCAAAATACCATATGACACCGGAATCCTCAGAAAATAACCGTCAAATCCCCAATTCCCAAGATATTTACAAATTTTGCTATCCCCAGTAAGGGTGCAAATGGCTGATTCTGTTAAACATTAATCTGAAATGACCTGTAAAAAGTGCCTACTGCCCAAAAAAATTGGTAAAATGTGCTGGTGAATTTTATTTTTTCTTGTATTTTTGTCTAACCTTGTATAGTAAAAAAAAGTTGTTTCCTTTTGGTAAACCCTTGTTGAAGGTCTTGTAGAGACCTCTATATTTTTAAATTCTCTGGGTTTTTTTTTGTGGTTGCATTGCAATCTCTGAAATTTACCCAATATTTTTTCATTTTCATATGTATGAAATAAACATACATTTTTAGGCATATTAGGCACAACTGGTAAAAAGTAATATTGAAAATGAGGCTAAAAAGTGAAAATGTATATTTGTATGTGGAAAAATACAAATACAGGTGAACCCTTTAGAGATGGAACAAAAATTTGGGGGTACATAAGAAACAGCCACCCTGTCCTTCTATCTATTTCTCCACATGTCTTGTAAATGCATCTCGTCCGAAATAGTTCATTGGATTTCAATGAAACTTTATATGAACACAAGAAACAGTGTGTAGATATGGATTTGAAAGAAAACTCTTATAATGGTCATTCCAAGGGCAGATAATTCATGGGGGAGCAAGTGTATCTTTGTTTTGCTCACAGTAGGCGCATTCAAATATCCACCTACGGTGACCTTTGGGTAATCCTAAGGTTGGACACCACCATAGGCGAAGCATTTGTCCATGGATTCATGGGTAACCTCCTTAAGATTCAGTAGGTTGCCAAAGGAAAAACACCGAGTGCATTTGGATATGTTTTGCCTATGGTGGCGTTTAACCTTAGGGTTACCAAAGTTATCAGTAGGTAGATATCCGATTGTGCCCAGTATGTCTTGGTAAGTTTTTGTTTGAAGATCAGAAGTTTACTTTTGATATATAAGACTCCTTTACCAAGAATATTGTAGTTCATTATTGCAGGTTATTTGTCATTCATGAATTATGACCCAAAACTGTAAACAATTGAAAATGACATTGTTTTGTTTCCACAGATATACCAAGTACATGTTGGCATATAAAGCATATGAAGCCTATGACCAACCAGAATTTATAGAACCACCAGATTTCCTTAGAGAATATGAAACCCAGGTTTGTGTGTTGTTTACAGTTTGTTTAAGGGATAACCATGTTTTTATATAAATTGCTGGTGCATAATCCACTTATAAAAAATACATCTACACAGAAATGAGAACTTCTATGAAATCTCATAGAATTTTTAAGAAATTTTTTTCAGCCTTTGTTTTTTTAATGTTGACCAACAACAATTTCATCAGCTACATTTAAAGATAATCTTTAAATGAATTTATTCTTACTATATTTTTAAATAACCAAGGCAAGAGCGTTTTCTTTAAGCATTTTATAGTAAAAAAATCTATTTTATGTAAGGTGAGTTGAATGTCCATTCCTGAATCATAAAAAGGGGTTAAATACATAACATCTTGTCCGAAAGAGCAAAATGGAATGAATTTGATTACATTAAAACCTTAAAGCTACTTATTTACATGAAAGAGAGATAACTCATTAGTAATGCTTATCAACAGATGTTTAACATCTAAAGTTAAAATTAACAATATTGTAAGATGTAATGCATTTTTTCTGTTAACAGAGTCTGAACATGTACGTGCCAGCTCCAGATGAACCAGTTCAAGATTTAGGAGAAATAAACATGACGTTTGAAGGAGAAACTGTCCAGGCAGAGCATAGAGGGGCCACAGAAGGGGTTGCTGCAGTTGTTAACCCTGTATACCAGGAGTAGGTTTACCATTTAGTGTGCCTTTAATAATACAGAAAGATTTTAACTTTTTTTCAGTTTTAAACCTTTTGTTTAATATATCTTCAGTTTGGTCCTTCCTTTTTAAAAATTGTCATAAAAATGCATTCTTTGGGAATATTTTTCAAGTGCTTTATGAACCAATCAATGTTAGTCATTTTTTTTACACAATTTGTTATATATACATTCTAACAGAAGCAAATACAAAGTTGAGTATGTGTCAGGTCAAAGTTCAGCAGAAGGCCATCAAGGCGAAATTAGTATTGTAGAGGGAGTTACTGCTCCTCGTCTAAGCATACCAAGGGGCTCCGTCTACGAGATGAAGTCGGAGTATTGGTACTCTGTGTAAGTCTGAGCATGTCCAAATAATTATGCCTGCTCAGAACAGATGTAATAGTAAATTGATAGCAATTACACTGAGTAATCATAGATTTTTATCTCTTATTTTAATAAATTACATATAGTGGAATGTTTCAATGCATGATAGTGTATACAACATTTAGTTTTTAATTAGAATACTGAAAAGTCATCATAATTTTTAAGCATATCACATTACAAAAAAAAAGTCACGGTTGTTTAGACTGAAAATAAAAGAAGTTGTTGTTTTAGCAGTATGTATGAGTAAAGCTGTGCACATGTAACAAATAAATATCAAATGTTATCCAAAATTATGAAAAAAGATATAATCCCCTATTATAAAAATAAATGATATGGAATAAATGTCGGAAAGATGACATCCCATTCCTTAATTAAATTTACAATGCGCGTTTCTGGATTAATCTTCACCAGGTTTGCAAATTAGAACTGCATTTGTAAAACATTCTTAAATTTCCAGACAGTGACAAAACCAAATAAAAACATGCCAAAATGAAAATGAAAACATGCCCTGTATGTCAAGGTGTAAATTTTTAAACATATGAAGATCAAGATTCAAATGGACAACGAAGAGGAAAAAAAGACCACTAACTTACCAAAACCTATTGTAACACATAGTCTTTATTTTGTTTAACTGAGCAATGGTTCATTATCTGTGTTCATTGATTGTGTAGAAATGCTCTGGGTCAGAAAAATGCTTAAGCAGAGCTTAAAACCTACCTGAAATTGTTGTGCATTTATTATTGCGATTTATTAATTTTAGGCGATTTTTATTATTACGATTTCTTAAACCTTGTGTTGGAATACTACTTACCAAATCTGAAATGTGAGGTTTAATTTTTGTGATTCCAACCATGTTGTAATTTTTGCAATAATAAAAACATTGCAATAATTTCCGAATTTACAGTATGGGTCTGTTGCATTTGTATATTGAGTGTAGCCTTAACAGGAGTGAAAACAATCACTTTTTCTTCCCGTTTGGTGTCACTCTTGCATTATAAGGTATCTGATCTGTGACATTGCTTTTCAAGCACAACTGATAATACCAATCATGCACCAACTGATAGATTTTCCTGAAAAATCTGATTTCACAAAGTACTTATATAAATACCTGATAGTGCAGTGACATTACCAAATGGGAGTCATCCATTGGTCATGGAAAAATATGATATTTTTAAACATTTACTGTGTGCACAAAACCCTCAATTTCAAGTATTTTTTTATCATGAATTGCTCAAAAGTTATTCAGGGATTACTGTTGTCTTATTGAAAAAAGTTTTGTTTGTAATTAAGATTGCATAGTAGACATAAAAGTTTGAGCTACATCACTGAACTGTAAAAATTCTGTATATGCATGTTTGATTTATGGCTACTACAGACATAGCTGTATTTTACACTTATTTCTATTTAAATATTTTACTATGATAAATGCAAAAACATTAGATGAATTTTTAGACCATGTTATTTATAAAATAAGTTGTCTTTTATTTTTATATTTTTATTTTGATTAAAGACTTGTATGGAGTCCATGACACTTTCATTCATTTTATTTGTCTTAATGATTTTTTTCAAGGACATGTGAAAGTAAAAGTAAAAATTGTAATGCCATTTACCCCATTGCCTTAAAATGTGCTTGAAATGAATGAGAAATATTTTATTCAGATCAGAGTTTTTATTTTGTTTGAAATGAGGAAAAAATATTAATAGTCAACTTGTATTTAATCTTTTCACTATTTTAACTGAAGATGGTATTTCCTCTTTCAATTAAAGTTATTAATTTTTTGTTGAGAATTATTTTTTTCCAATTAAATTGTTCAGAAGATTTATAATTAAGTTTTCTGAACCATTTAGAGAATTTTATTTGGATTGTTTTAAAGAAAATTTGAGTGTGGATTTTTAGGGAAGATTATTTAGATTTATTTGGAATAAAATTAAGTCTATCTTTGAGGAAAATTGTTTTTGCTTTTTAGTGTGTATTTTAGTAAAACTAATATTTATTTTTTTTCAGAGATGATGCCCAAGGCCAACAGAGAACTGGATTCTCCGAGGGTACAACCATGCTTTAGATAGAAACATGTCCACAACCATTCCGGATATATAATCTTGCCAATACCAAAGCTGACATTTTCACATAAGAACAAATATTAAGCATTAATTTGAAAAAAAAAATAAATTTCTATCAGGAAAAATTCTGACAAAATGTCTCCATAGTGCTGTTATTTTGTCTCTTGTAATAAATTTCTTAATTGGTCTGTTTCAATTAAGATATTTTAATTTTGTTGAAATATTTAATTCAGATTAATATATATATATATTTTTTTCATTTTGAGATTAATATTTAGAAAACAAAATAATTTATGAAATTAGGAATGAAATGTTTTTATGCAAATTTCTATGCAAATTAGGTTGTGACATATAAAGCTGTGATCAAAATTAAAATTCCATTTCAATTTTGCATAATATTTTATTTTCAGTTAAATATTTAATATGTATTTGAATATCAAAAAATAAACTTTCTTTAAAGCTGTTAATTTTTCTTCAAAGGTTTATTTTGTTATAGATTTACATTATATTTTCCCCTTTTCTATTTTTTATATATTTTGTTATTTTTTTTACTACTTCTTTGATAGACATTTATTCAGAAAATCTAATGAAAATCCTTGAATTGAATTTTTAACAAAGAAAACAATGATTTAAAGGGAAAAAAATTATATTTTTGAATTCTGTCTTCCAAATTCAGATATCATGCAGAAACAGATTAATAGCAGATTTGCTTAAATTTATAAGAACTGTTAAAACATATCAAACAATAAACATATATGTAGGGTGTGATGTTAGTGTGCATTTTCTACAATAAGTTAGTGATAATTTTTAACAAAATTGTTAAGATTGCTTTGTATTCTACAAATTTTGTATTTTTTATACAAATAAAATATTTTGGCTTATAGTTGTTAGTTGTTGTCAGTGTGCATTGCATTGGTCATTGGGTTGATTGTTATTGAGAGACCAAACCATATCTTTCAGTAAAAATTTGGTCTTCACAATGCATGCAAAAAGGGTTGAATCCAACTTCATATGCTGTGCACAAAATAAACCAGAAAAAATGGCAAGAGGGTACAGTGCAGAAAAGGTTACCATGATTATCCCCCCCTGATAGTGATGCCAATCTCATGGTGGCAGTGCTGTGATTTTTTTCTTTACATATATCATCCTACTTTCTTTTGTATTTTGTCTAGTCACTGCCTTCCCCTTATAAGCACATTTAAGTAGATAAATATGTCAAAACCGAAAATAATTACAGCAGTAGCACCTGGAGAGTAGTACCACTGTCACTTAATTTTTACAGTAACACCTTTCCTGTACTAAATGTCAAATGACTTGCCAAATATCAAGTTATTGTTGCATAAATTTAATGCTAAATGTGCAATTTAAAGGAGTAACCTCTCAGTAGCATTAGAACAAAACATAGGAAAGCTAAGATCCAAACATAGTAAAAGAAGAACTCGAATCCATACACATCAAAATAGGAAGCCAAATCCGGCAGAACCGAGAATGTTTTGAAGCTTCTCAATATTATTATATTACAAAGACTTTGGTGTTTAATTCTTCTAATCAGAGTTAACTAGACAATGTCCTTGCTACATCTTCGTACTTCAGATGAGGTCATTTGACTTAAACTTACTTGTTAGATGTGTTATTTGCAGTTCCAGTATCCATAGCATAGTAGTCCTGTTTTAAAAGATGTACACCAAACAAAAGCATTGTGTGTTCTAACCTGGATTTTTAACAAACTCAAGATATTTACAACACATTCATTTCTTTAAAATTAAAGTAGGTGGTTTATTAAATATGTGAGTTATGCTCTCCAAAGTTGTGTCCATCTGTTATACCCTTAGACACAACAGAAAAAATTAACAATCCATACCATAGTGGATTAAATTATGGCAAATGAAGAGAACAAATGCCTCTTTACATTTTAAAGAAATCAAGTTTGTTGTCTGTTTCATGGAAGTTTTTAATATGGTGAGATGAAGATCAATGTAAATAACTACAGAAGTCCCTACTGTATAACCCCACATTGAATTATCAGGTCATCATTCACAGTTTACAGAAATCGCTTTTTTTTCTATTTTATTCCTCCCCCCCCCAAACCAATGGCCATTTTTGTCATAAGAAACATTTTTATTATTAATGGTTATATTATTGAAAGAGGGGCCACAATATTCTGTGAAGTGCATTACCATTATTTGTAAAAATTAGCTTACAGTTGCTGCTGTAACTTGATATTATGGTAGATACTGCACGCGGAATTTGAAGATACCAAAGGAGCAGACAGATATGGTTTAAATCAGAAGTCTGACGAGACTGTCTTGACTGCAAATCCGTTCCTATACCGGTTGTGACTAACATTGATTTTGACTATTCACTGGCTTTGTCTACTGAGTGACACAACGGGTGCCATTAGTGGAGCAGGAGTTCCTTACCCTTCCGTAGCACCTGAACTCATCCTGGTTTTTGTAGGGTTCGTGTTACTCAAGCTTTAGTTTTCAGTGTAGTGTTGTGTGTTCTATGAATGTCTTTCGTTTCATTTTGTTGACCATGGACTTGTCTGTCTTCTGACTTAACAATTTCTGTCTGCCCTGGACTTGCCTGTCTTCTGACTTAACAATTTCTGTGTGCCCCTTTGGTATTTTCGAATTTCTTTTAAATGGATCGTAGGATGACTTGGAATTTAACTCATCAACCAATTTTATCATGACAAACTTGGTCAGTATGTTTACTGTCTAACTCACCGTAGTGTAAAGCTGATAAAACTTCCCATCAAATGCATTTATGCTCTTAATGTTTTACATTGATGAGAAGTTTTTGAAAGCCAGTTTGTTTGAGATGATGAATACTAGTATTGGAAGATCTTTGCAAATAAGTTCACCTTGGAATTTTTGGGCCATATCCTACTGTATCTTATGCAGTTAAAAGAACTCTTCGGAATCCTCTATCACAACATTTAACTGTTCCTCGAATTTAACCGAATCAGAGATGTTGAACATTTAAATTATTTTCGAAATTTTACAAATAAATTAATACATGGATGGCAAAATTAAAATAGCTTATCCTTGAAGACAATGTTGATCTAAATACTTTCTTTGTACTCGCCAATTGTCACTATAATATCATATACATCATTTCGAAACGTCGAATTTGTCTAACCCTTAAAAGGTTGATTTCTCTCTTTCCTTTTATTTATCAGGATAGATTTTTACTTCTCCCTAGTACCAGGATTTGAACGCACGTTTGGGGTTTTCTACCATAGATTTTCATTTTAACCTCTTAATTGCACAACTGGGATATTTAACATCTTTTTTTTTGGCTTGGTGATTTTTCATCTAAGTTTGCTTGGGTGACTCCTTGTGGTTGCAATATGAGGTATTCTTAAAGAAAACAAATTCTTTCATTCCATGCTACAAACAATGACACTGCGTGTTATTCAAAATTGTCCCTTTAAAGTGTTAATGAATTGTAGAGTCATTTGTAATTCGTATCTACTTATCGACCCATTTTTGATGTTGACTAATATTCACTTCATTTATTGAAGTGGTTTCAGAGGAGGGTGGGTGTGTTTTTTTTAAACTTAGCCAATCATATATAATTGTTGTCTGTGCCAGCCATGATTGCAGTTCGTTCTTGACGAAATACTATTTGTAAAGGATCTTCCATAGCTGTTTCGTGTCAAGTTTTATTCAATTTAGCTTGGGAGTTTCAGAGGAGAAGACTTTTTGTTTAATCGGCCTATCAGACAAGAATTGTTCGCGGCAGCCATGTTAATATTCCGGTCAGGACGAAATGAGGTATTTTTGTAAAGAACCTTGCATAGATGGTAGTCCTGACAAAATTTTGTTTCATTAGGCCTTGCGGTTTCAGCGGTAAAGACTTCTTCCAAGAAGGCAACCAGAAACAAAAAATCCCCCTGGCAGCCAGGTCTAAAGTTCTGTCAAATTTTGTAGATATTTCCTGTCAAGTTTGGTTTCATTTGTATAGGTTTCAAAGAACAAGATGAAAATATATTTGTTAAAGGTAAACGACGGAAAACTAACGTCAAATAATGACAAAAGCTCACATGTCATTTGGCATGGTCAGCTAAATATTAACTCTGTAAGAACAGGAACTCAACCCACCTTTGTAAAGTGGTTCACTGTATGTTATTTAAATTAGAATCATCAAAACTCATACGGTGCGACGTCTTTTTCAATAATCAAGATTTTGCCGAAACTTTCTACCATCCATGAGAAATACGTTGCCGTTTCAGCAGATACGGCCCAAAATAAAATTAAAAGATGTTGCAGTTCGAAACTCTTTTCACCATGTATGAGAAATACGTTGCCATTCAAGCAGATAAGGCCCAAAATAACATTAAAAGAATGAAGTTACTGAAACTCTTTTCATCGTCCATGAGAAATACGTTGCCTTTCCAGGATAAATGAGCAAAAAAATAACATAATTATTGCAAACAAAAAAGAAAACATTAAATTGATCAGTTAATTAATGTATTGGGCATCGAGAGCACAAATCCCATTCCTACATACAAGGCAACAACACTTCGAATGATGCAGAAATCATGGATAATCATGTTTCATGAGTCAGCTATTTGTTGGAATTTCCACATAAGTCGACGATTCCATACCTGTTTACCCTCCTTTAAGAGGAGACCCCTTCTTTCTGGGTCGATCTCCCTCTCTGAGAAAATCTCCCATGTGGGAGCCACCATCTCTCTCTCTTTCACAAATTTCTCCCCATATCTCGCATTTTACAGAAATATTGCACAAATTATGTTTCTAAATTTAATTGGTGTATATGCAATAATTAATCCATTTGTTATAATAATTGCTCAAAATTTAATTAGAAATCATTAGTAGAATAATGAGATGGGCATAGGACATTTCCGAGAATTTTTTCAAATTTTGATTTGGACATTTCCAAGAATTTTGATTTTTGTTTTCCGAGAATTTTTTTTACCAGTAATAATACAAATTTTATAACATTACAAAAAAATCAATGCCTTTTTCCGATAATTTTCGTAATTCTGTAATATGGACGGTCACATACAGAAACGAATCGTTCTCAAAAACTCTGATATTGAAAAGTGGTTGTCTAAGTTTTGCAGAGTATGTTTTCAATATTTTTCTCGGAAAACAGCTGCTTGGTTAACTGGTCTAATTTGTAGATTATACATTCGACTTCAACGTGTTTGTACATGTAAGGCTGTAAATTTAAGCAGTGTAAACAGTGCATGTGAATTATTCATATATCTTAGCGGTATATCTGCCTAACGCAAGATTTTTCTCGGTAAAGGGCTTTCAGAAAATTTTCGGAAAAGAGAAAAAAATCTCGAAACGGGGTAAAAAAAAATCCCGGAAACATCAATCAAAGTCTCTGAAAAGGGATTCATTGATTTTATATATTCATTTTACCTGTGTACTTGATTTCTAGCAAAATTATCTTTTTTTACTGCAAAAAAAAACTTCGTGACGCAAAATCTCCCATCAGAAAAGCTAAAAAGAAGGAGATCTCCATTTTTTGAGCATGCAAAAGGTTAACATGTATGGGATGGTAATCATCCTTCAAAGTTACAAAGGTAAACAGGTGACTTTACAACCCTCTGCCCTGTTGTAACAGCATCAATTTCTTTTATTTATATATTCTCTACACAGACGTGTCACATGCAAGCTACTAAAATCAAGAATGAATCATCTTACACTTAGTTGTTTATTTTTTTTTTTGTTTTTTTTTTTCAAGGAGAACGGAGAATGATGAAATATTGTCCAACTCCACACAAATTCTAAGAACAAATAGACTTCCTTATTGAAAACGCATTTTTTTTTCAGTTTGATGGACGACTTTCTAGGAGAGGATCGGCATTCCAACGGGCAGTAAATGTGCTTATTCTCTAGCCGATCTGCTTCGTCATTCATTTTAAGCAAACCCTATTCAATGTCTATTGCCGAACAAAGACCGAAAGCTAGTCTGCTTCCTCTTGACTGTAGTCTGCTCGCAACTCCACTGAAATCTCTCTATACTCTATGTCAGGCTTTTCTGTAGTGTGATTTTCGAGCTTTATAAATTTATTTGTGCGATTCTGCCTTTGTATTTATATTTTATCAAAAGAAAGAATTATCCCACAGTTAACGGTTTATGTTTAACGCCTTTAAAAAACGTTTTACATACTATTATCTG
>JAULBM010050515.1:0-10542 GCA_032357055.1 Geukensia granosissima | reverse complement strand
TTTAATGATTATGTGATTATATTGGCAAAAAATGGTGATTATGTGATTACTAGGACCCCCCCCCATGAGGGGCCTCATTTGAAACAAGCTAATTTCTATCAATTATAACATTATCCATTATGTATGATTTCAACAGAGGAGCAGAATATCCCTGTCTGAGCCGTTTTTGTGTCAACGACACAGCTCTGTCTAAAAATTCGCTGTGATGGATAAATGTTCTTGAATAAAGTATGAGCTGGGTGATGTTTACGCAATACACTGGGGCATCTGGGTTTGTTACTGCTAATAAACGGGAAGTTGATTATTGGAAAGTCATCAAGTTTGTCATATAGTTTTGTGTGAAGCTGCTTCCATTGTCCAAGTCGAGACGAAGATCAAAGTATGAGGCAGACATCAGATTGTCTGTTCTGTCTTTAATTTCAAGCTTGTTTCAAGCTTAAAGCGAGTTGATGATGAGAAGATAAACACCGAATCGTGCATTGTTTAGTGAGAGAACATCATCTTTATAACAGAAGCTTAAATTAAATGTTTTCGATAACTTTCTTTTTTTCTGTAACAGCTCTTGAAGAAAGCCTGTCTCAAACGAGTGAAGAGGAAAAACAACAAAGAATGTTTCGAGATCAAAAAATCTTTTTTAGACCACCTGCAGATATTTTATCTGTTGGAAAATATCATTTCAAATAAAATATCCATGTTAGGTATAAATTTCAACGAGTGATATGAAATTGCTTATCATGTGAGAAAATTTCAAATATGACATTTTTAGAGTAAGGTATCTTTTTGAGAAGATATTTCGGAATGCCGTAGAACAATTATATGATAATGATGTATGAAGTTAAATGTCAAAAGTCTATCTCTGTCATAAATCTTATTTCCGTTTAATCTTGAACAGGAAAAAAACATACTTCACACAATCATTATAAACTATCGAAATTCATATATATATATTGACATTTGTTGACGCCATTTTGAAAATGTGGCATAAATATTTTGATCCGTCCGACACAAAAATAAGAAGACTACAAGTCTAAATTCCGGAATAACGTTAATTAGTGTTAGTTACCCATTCTAATACAATCCTGTCGGCAACGTGATTTCTGGTGACCTCAACATTGTAGAAAACATTTATCTACGAAATGTGTAAGCCAAAAAGTTAAAGTTCCGTTACCCTCAGTCAATAAACTGAAAATTAAAATTTAAGATCATTTTGAATTCTGTCGAGTATTATGCCAGAAAAACGAAAATGAGAGGAACTAGATACCCTCTGAATGGATAAAGGCTGTAAGGTCGTTATTACAAATACGAATTCCAAGTTTAAACGATCTATAGACACATACGTCTTTAAAGATTCAATTGTAGCCAGACATCTTTCTAACTACATGACAAATATGTTGGCGTCCCTGCTGACCAAAGCCCTTAACAAAATTGTTTTTGTTTGTGAATCACAAATGGATTGCTTGGAATTTGGCATTGACATGCATATACCACAAATACCACTAGGACATTCAAAAAAGAATCACCGGTCAGTTTTGTCTTAATTTAGACATTTCAACCAGACAGGAATAATTTGGTCTTCTTTCGCTTTACTGGAATCCAAAGATATATTAGTTCCCTCACAAGCAGGTAACATTGCAGGGTCTTAGAAAAGCTCGAAGTAACCTCTTTACAAGTTACTGACAGTTATTGTATTAGCAGTAATAAACGGGCTTTAGATTTAGAGATACTGAGAAACAAGCCATTCTTAAAGTGGCGTAAATCTAATTTTGATTCAAGAATATCTTTAAAATCCTTTAGTATGTCTAATATTTAGGTCCCTTTCCTCTTACAATAACATCAAAAACATTTTATTCTCCACCCTGTAAACCACAATTCCCCCATTCCATACTCGAAGAAAAATTTAAAGCTTTGGTTCCTCTTTATTTGATAATAAGATAACAGACAAAGGCAGGTACAAATATTACGTTAATAGGAGGAACAATCGCAGAATGCTTGATTTCTTTATTGACAACAGTTTTGTAATATTTGGTGGACGTGTGTTTAAAAGACTGTCGGCATCCTAATTTAACTATCTCGCCGATTTATTCCTTTATTCGTATAAAGCTGACAGCCTTCATCCGAAAAAAAGAGAAGAAGTTGGCTCAATCTTTTGGTTACACGTTCCGCTATATAAATGATGTTCTTTCAATGAATAGTTCTAAATTCGCTGACTAAGTTGACGATATCTATCCCATAGGAAAATATTTTCGACAATATTAACGTGGCAAACAATAATATTTGAATATCGCAATAAGGATAGATCCTTATGTTTTAAGTTGAAAATTTTGGTTTCAGTGTATTGGTGATTGTTTCAAGATGATCTTTGAAATAGAATATAGTTTTAGATATTGCTGATACTACGTAAATCGATTGCATGAAGACCTTTGTTGGCAAACAAAGGTGTAAGTAAATTCGGATAATTCATGGTCATTGTCATACATGATTATGTATGTCGAATACTTCAAGCCACAGATGTGACTCCATTATTAAATGTAGAAAAGGATTGTCTATGATAGAGCTGCTAAAACATATAAATTACAAACATCCATTGGTTGCCCTATGCCCTTCAATAATGAAAACTATAAGATTGTATTACCGGTCAATTTTGTCTCAATTTAGACATTTCAACCAGACCTATTATCTAGGTCTTCATTATTCATCTTCAAAGAACAGTCCATCTGACTTGTTGCTAAGACACGACAATTGTTATGGTTTTAACTGCTATATATATGTAGAAATATTCTTGCTCCCATTGTGCGTAAACGATCTTTATATGTCACAATTGTTATACTTTTTTCTTTTTCCTGGTATCATATTTCTCGAACAGGAATTTACAATTTCAATGCAAATTACAAAAAAAAATATGCATTCAATGTTAGAACACCAGTTTTCACTCCCATATATTAAGAAATTTGTTTTTTTTTTTTTTTTTGCCGATGTTGCCTTAATCAGGTGCAGCGCCTTTAACAAAGAATACACACTATTGCTTTGTGAATGAAGTCATGGTTCATATTTAGTCTTTTTGTTTGTTCGAATTTGGTTTCCGCTTTTTCTCTCTTTAAGCTGGAAATTTGAGTTATCAGATGCCATAGGTATTTTCTTGCAAACGACATGACATTTCGGGGACCTCGGAATTGTGTCTCGACCGCACCATTTTTTCGCCAGCAAGAAAAATCCTCTAAAGCAGTTTATACAAGAAAATACAAAAAGGACAAAATGTCGGATCTTTTTTATTTCCCCAAAATAAGTAGGTACGTTAAGCCCAATATTTGGCCCAAATTTAAGATTTTGTGACACAATAATAAGTTGTTGTGAAAGTGCTGTTTAATAAACTTAATAATCGTCTTTTAATAATTCATTACTTTTCTTGTATAATTTTAGTCATTTCGTCAAAATGAAAGGGTATATTTGACTATTTTGACAAGAATTTAAAATTTCGGTAAAAATACTCAATTTTGAGAGGTGTTTTGTTCAAAATAGATATGATCGCACAAAAATATCACGAAGATGTTTTAACCAAACGTTTGTCCTTGATAGATCTTTAATTATGCAAAGTTTGGTTGTGATGTTTTTGTGCGATCTATATTAAAATCGACAAAACAGTATCAAATATTGCAACAAATTAATAAACTTTGTATTTTTACATTTAAAGCATTTTCTGTGTGTCATGAGACCATTGTAGAACTAATTAAACTAAAAATTCTGTTGGATTTTCTTTTTATAAACATTATTCAATACAAAAAATATAAAATAAAAGATATTAGTCAATTTTCATTTTTTAGCCAAATTCTTGGGCCAAAAATGGACCTTAACGACTCTTGTCCTTTATCTCTTCTTCGAAACATTTTGGTATATTATTCTCCCGGTTAGCTCTGTCATACTTCCAAGCTCACTCCTCTTGCACTTTTCTCAACCTTTCTTAATTTTCTTTTCATTCCAGAAACACATCCCTTTCCTTTAGCCTTCTATAAAAGCAGTTGTCAGGTAATAAATTTATTTAACCGATTTTAACTTAGCTTTTGTCAGATGCCACACCTCTTTCACAAAAATAATGCAATCTGGCGTCGCCATCTGACTACAACTTTTATATGATACAAAACTACAACTTTCATATAAGTAATAATACAAAACTCCAACTCTTTCTAAAGTGATTGTCATCTAATTGACAAAGAAAAAACTACAGTTATCATCTTATATCAATAAAACTATTGCTTTTATCTGAGTATTAATTAAAAAAAAACTAAATACAAACTACAGTACAGTCCTAATCAAAAATACGAAACTAAAGTCTTGATCTAAATAATTATACACGACTACGGCGTTGAATTAAATTACAATACAAATCGAAGGCCCTGATATAGGAAGACATATGAAAAAATAACTTAATTTAAATACTTCATAACATTGAGGTCTTGATGTGATAAACAACAACTTTGTTGTTAATTTTCATTGATTTGAATATGTATAGGAAACTTTAGTTTTGATCATAATATAAAACAAACTAAAACCTTGTACTAAATACATAGCAAACTAGAGACTTTAGCTTAATAAGACATTGCTCTAAATTATGCTACCAAAAATCGAAAATACCAAAAGTCAAGATGAAAATCGTCAGGTCAGAGGTGGCAAGATTTAAAGAACTGAAACGGAAGACAAGCAACTGTGAACAAAACACTATAAAACTAAAGCATGGGCAACATGAACCCTATATACAAAAGGGAGGGCTGGTGCTCCGGAAGGGTTGGCAGCTCCAGTCCAAATTGTGAAATCCTTCGTGTAACTCATGTAAAATCCACTAACAAGTCATAAAATACGATAACGTATCATTTAATTGCAGAATGGATTATGTCTATAAATAAGTTATCAATCAAAACTAACGCCTTGATTTTAACAATTATACCGACTCGAATCTTGATCTAAATAGTCAGAGTAAATTACAACTTTTTCTGTTTGTGATGTTTCCTTCTTTTCTTCTCTGATATTTTGTTTTTATTTCTGGTTTTTGCCTTGTCGCTTTGATTGAGTTTTGGGTCTTTTGTTAAGGCTTTATACTTTGCCAATTATATTGCAGCATGTCACTGTAGACGTCCATAAGTATTTTCTTACTTCAACGTTCAACTTGAAATCTACAATAGAAAAAATAACTAATACCCTCTTTGAAAAATACGAGGAATATTTTTTCCAATATTCAATTCCTATATATATGTTCATGTAGCAACATGTCAACATCAACAGCAGGATGCTTTTACAGTTATAAGTACTCCAGCTTCTGAACAGCTAGGCTCCTGACCAAAACGATGACCAGGTATTTGTTGCTAATAGCTTGATATATTCAAGTCCTTTAAATATCACGAATGTCAGTTAATATATTGTAGTTTTTTCAGAAAGATTTTTAAAAAGTTCATCCATGTGAAGAAGAACAGATTTACAGAAATATACTTTTCATGTTTTTTAACTAAAAGAAAGCTTTTCCAATTGTGTGAAATTAATCAGCCAATTTTTTTATACACTTTGAATGAATGGTCCTTAAGAAGAACCTTTTTAGAACTGTATTCAACACAGCCGAAATCACCATCATAAAGAACTGTCCTGAAAGAAAAAAAAAGATAATTTGGTCCAAACTTGGTGCTAATGTAGTCCCTTAATTAGAACACAAGTTTCAGGAGAAATACATTCATTGTTTACAAACAAGCGAGACATGTGTATCATTTGAACTTAGTAAACCTTGCATTTATTCTTCACGATGTTAACTAGGATAGTCATATAGCATGACTATGTAATTAATTTTCTGGTATATTTTTGTTTATTTGTTTGGTTAAAGGATGAACCAGATAAAAGTCAAAGGGGAAAAATTTGGGACATTGTGAAAAATATTGTAGAACGTAAAGAACAATTTGAAATATAGTTCCAATATCAAACTCTCGCATTAGGCAAATGTTTTTAGTCTGTAACTTAACCTTAGGCTGACCACTAGCAAGGCTGATCGAGTTCTTTATAAAATACCGTAGTTGTATTGTTGAAGAGAATACTAATGTTTAGAAAATACATAAAAAACAGAGTGTCTATAAAAAAACAAG
This sequence comes from Geukensia granosissima, assembly GCA_032357055.1. Lineage (NCBI taxonomy): Eukaryota > Metazoa > Mollusca > Bivalvia > Mytilida > Mytilidae > Geukensia > Geukensia granosissima. The sequence goes on along the minus strand of JAULBM010050515.1, from coordinate 4,429 downwards.
TGTCGGCACATGGCAAACTGAAGTAAGAACAGAAGACAAATCATTACGAATCATGGACAACTAAGATCAGAAAAGAGGACAAGTTACGAGACATGGCGAAATGAGGATTGAACAAAAGACAATCCACAAGAATAGAACTGAAGACAAGACGCAAGACATGGTAAACTGATATTTGACCATGCATAATACAAGCTATGGCAAGCTGATATTTGAACAGAAGACAAGTCACAAGACATGGTAAACTAAAATTTGAACATAAGCCAAATCATAAGACATGGCAAACTGAGATTTAAAGAAAACAAGTCTCAAGACATGGCAAACTGATATTTGAACAGGAGACAAATCACAAGACATGGTAAACTGAGATAAAAAACTGAAGACATGTCACAAGACATGGTAATCTGAGATTTGAATATAAGACAAGTTACGAGATATTACAAAATGAGTTTAGAACTGAAGACAAGTCACAAGACATGGTAAACTGGGATTTAAACAGAAAACAAGTCAAAAGACATGGTAAACTGTGATTTGAACATAAAACAAAGCATGGTAAACTTATATTTGAAGAGAAGACAAATCACAAGACATGGTAAACTGAGATTTGAACTGGAGATAAGTCACGAAATATGACAAACTGGGGAAAAGTCAAAAGACATGATTAACTTAGATTTGAACAGATGACAAATCACAAGACATGGGAAACTGAGATTTGAACAGAAAACAAGTCTCAAGACATGGTTAACTGATATTTGAACAGAATTGAACAGAAGACTAATCTTAAAATCTCTCCGTAGAAAAAAGGAGAACTACTGGATTAGATAACTGGGAAGGCAACACCGTATGGTTTAAAGGACAAAATTGATGGTATAGGTATTTTATCAAGCTCTCAATGTAGTTCTGTGAATGTGATGAACATCTTCAACTCGGCATCTAGACGCAGACGTAACCACGGTCATCGACGACACGAGCCTTCCTCACCTGATGACCTGCTACCATTTGTATAGAAACCCCTAGGTATGCATCACATTCGCATGAAACTATATGCCCTTCCTTTTTCAAAACTTCATTCTTTGTATATATATCATGTTTGGATACCCTTGTTACAAATCCATATTCAAGTATGTACAGACTAACAGCAGTCATCATGGATATTGCCAATCACATGCTTTTCAAACCAGTTACTTTTAAGACAGATGAACTAGAAAAGCGGTTGTTTCTTAAAGTTTTGTTCGCTTACAAAGGTCTTGATGCAATCAATTTAAGCAATATCCTTCATCAAAAATCCGTAAAATCTAAAAGTCCATCTTTTTTAAGATCGGTCTGTACCAATCATTGCAACCAAGATTTTCAACTACAAACATTTGTAGAAGAATCTCAGCATCGGCGACTACAAGTCTAAACCTCCGGACTGCACTAGTAAAAGTTTCCCATTAAATGCAATTCTGCCGGCCACGAGATTACTGGTGACCTGAACATTGTCAAAAACATTTCTCTACGAAATGTGTTTGCCAAAGGGTCAAAGTTCAGTGAACCTTATTCCATTATCTGAAAGCTCATTTCAAGATCCTTATGGATTCGGTCGAGGATTATGCCAAAAAGTGGGCTAAGCTCGAAGAAGAGGATATAGATACCCTTTCCGAACAGTAAAAGGCTGTGAGGTCGTTGATACAAAAACGAATTCACAAAATAAAAAGATATATGAATACATTCGCGAAGTATGTATGTCTTTTAAAGATCCGAGTGTTGTCGGACATCTCTCTGAACTACATAACAAAAATACAAAAAGTTGCCCAATCTTTTGGTTTCATGTTCCGCTATATAGATGTATACTTTCATTCAATAACTCTAAATTTGGTGACTATGTTGACCGCATCTATCCCATTGAACTTGAAATCATAGATACTTCAGAAACAGAAAGGTCTGCCCAGACTTACACGTAGAATTTGCCAGTAAGGGCGGGTTGAGAACGAATCTTTACGACAAGAGAGATGACGATTTTCCGATTGTTAACTTTCCGTTCATGTCTAGCATCATTCCAGCCGCACTTGCATACGGAGTGTTAATTTTTTTCTGTTGATACTCTACCCCAGGCTTGTGCTTCCTATCAGGATTTTATTGTTAGAGGGTTGCAGCTGACACAAAAGCTACTCGGCCAAGGGTTTCTCAGGGAAAGTTCACAGTCATCACTCCGGAAGTTTTTATGATTTGGTTGACCGGTACGAAATATCCATTTCACCAATGACAATCTGTATCTTCCCCTTGTCGTGAATACAATGCCTTTTCTATACCAGTGGTGACTAACATTGATTGTTACTATACACTGGCTTTGTCTACTGAGTAACACGGCGGGTGTCACTAGTGGAGCAGGAATTGCTTACCCTTCCGGAGCACCTGAACTTATCCTGGTTTTTGTAGGGTTCTTATTACTCCAGTTTTAGTTTTCGATGTAGTGTTGTGTGTTCTATGGTTGTCTTTCGTTTCGTTCTGTTGGCCTTGGTCTTGTCTGTCTTCCGACCTAACGATTTGTCCGCCCCTTTGGTATAGTCGAATTCCTTTCCCTGTACTTACAAGACTAATAAAATTATTCACTGTTAACCTGTTGATCTATTTTTTACAATTTAATCGGTGCCAACAGCTCAATATACAACAGGAAATCCGTTTTGAAAAAATTTAAACGCTAAAAGAGCGTCAAAAAACAAGAGAAACAAAAGCAAAATCATTTAGATAATAAAATATTGTCAATATAAGGGGAAGTAATAACTCGAACTTTCAACCGTTGGCTACTGATACTCTTGGGTAGCAGTGGCATCAATCAAGTAGACAACATTCACATCTGCATTCAAGCCTTGGAATCAGTTACATTATTTCAGATGTGAGTACGTCTACAGAAACAATGTTACAGATGTTTGTACATCTGAACATATGTTACATTAATGCAGACTCTGTGTATCATACTAAAATAATACCAGGTTAAGTTGTGCATAAGCGCTCGTTCTTTTATCTACCTCTTCCTATTGTTTCCACATTGACTCTGTTTACTTTTCCTATTTTCCATATAAAAGTAAACAATGCTAACGACCACAATAATCGAAAACAAATAGCATGTCACGCTACAAAGCTTAATTACCTGCTTAATTCTCTATCAATTTATAAGTCCTTAATCGTTATCTGTATAACTACATGCTGCTGGCACTGAAGTCATTATCCATCAAACATGTCAAAATAGATAAAGAGATTCTACCATGTTCTATAAAATTAAACTGATAAACAATGGAAAAGAAATCGTTAAGGTTAGTTAATTGTTAGTTTGACTTAGCATATATTTGGACATGACTAGACAGTTGGCTAAGCAAGTTTTAACTTGAACATCTTCTCTGTAAAATGTGTGTCGTCTTGACAAGATTTAACATTATAACAGGAGGCGATGTGGAGCAAGGTTACTAAAAACCGAAATTTAAAGAAAAATTTTGAGAGGACTTAAAAGTTTGCAAAATTTCCACATCTACAAACTATAAATATCAGAAAATAACATAAAATTTCTTAATTGTTTTTATGGAATTTCATCAACCAGTACTAGGTTAGGAGAAGGTTAAGCCAAGCCCTTTCAATCGGTCATTTATCTGCATATTGCAAGTTGTAATGGTGATGACAAATGCTATAGAAAAAGGGGGGATACGGTGTAAATATTCATGACACAAAAATCTCATATATACAAGTAAATTCAAAGCAAAGGAACAGCGCTTTGATTTCTGTTTTCGTCTTAAAGTCACAGTGAGGCTTTCAACACGGAATAAAAACCCGCACCTCACAGTAAGTTCAAGACTGTTCCTATCACCGGTTTGAGTGGAATTCTTTGCTAGATGTCAACGACATTACATCTGTGTGTTGCTGCATTTCTGATTCCTAACATTTCTATCTTTGTACAATTTCCCATCTTCACATGATATTTAAAGGCAGTGAGCCATAACCAGGAGGTAACATTATTATTTTGCATCAAGAGGCGCGTTTCATTTAATGTCCGTTATTTGGTTGTTTTACTTGAAATCCCCGATTTTCACATGCCGGGGTTGCATACATAATTTGTTCATTCAGTAAGATGAGTCTGCCTTTACGGTAGGGATCTCAATATAGAGCAAACGGTGAAAGAAAATCGCAGAATTAGAGGGACAAGTCGAAAGATACTGTTATCTCGGGAACATGAACGAGTGTATTTATACACTCCGACAAAAGTTAAGCGCCACCTTATTTATTTTGTAAATATATTTTTTTAAAATTTATATTTATAACATGTAGTTTTGTGACCACATATTTGTTAACATAAACTTCAAATTGGCATGCGATACGTCATCAAACGATTATTTTGTGTTGTGTAAAAACCGGTTTTCAGTTAGTGTGATACGTAATTACACAAGGCATGTTTGTCAATTTT
>JAULBM010050504.1:0-10542 GCA_032357055.1 Geukensia granosissima | reverse complement strand
CTTCATTCCAATGAAAAGAAAATGATGTACTGAGTTTTTGAATAGGAAAATGAAGTTCCATTTTCCTTTTGGTTATTAGGATTTGTCATTTGGTTATTCGCAAAAAGGCTTCCAATGTCGTCAAACTTCATTCCAATGAAAAGAAAATGGTGTACTGAGTTTTTGAATAGGAAAATTGAGTTCCATTTTCCTTTTGGTTATTCGGATATGCCATTTGGTTATTCGAAAATAGGCTTCCAATGTCGTCAAACTTTATTCTAATGAAAAGAAAATGATTTACTGAGTCTTTGAATAGGAAAATGAAGTTCCATTTTAATTCTGGTTATTCGGATTTATCATTTGGTTATTCGCAAATAGGCTTCCAATGTCGTTTAACTTCATTCCAATGAAAAGAAAATAGTTTACTGAGTTTTTGAATAGGAAAATGAAGTTCCATTTTCCTTTTGGTTATTCGGATTTGTCATTTTGCTATTCGCAAATAGGCTTCCAATGTCGCCAAACTTCATTCCAATGAAGAGAATGGTGTACTAAGTTTTTGAATAGGAAAATCGAGTTAAATTTTCCTTTTGGTTATTCGGATTTGTCATTTGGTTATTTGCAAATAGGCTTCCAATGTCGCCAAACTTCATTCCAATGAAAAGAAAATGGTGTACTGAGATTTTGAATAGAAAAATTGAGTTCCATTTTCCTTTTGGTTATTCGCAAATAGGCTTCCTATGTCTTCAAACTTCATTCCACTGAAAAGAAAAATGGTGTACTGAGTTTTTGAATAGGAAAATGAAGTTCCATTTTGCTTTTGGTTATTCGGATTTTCATTTGGTTATTCGCAAATAGGCTTCCAATGATGTCAAACTTCATTTTAATGAAAACAAAAAGTTGTACTGAGCTTTTGAATAGGAAAATAAAGTTTCATTTTCCTTTTGGTTATTCGGGTTTGCCATTTGGTTATTCGCAAAAAGGCTTCCAATGTCAAAATTCATTCCAATGAAAAGAAAAAGGTGTACTGAGTTTTTGAATAGGAAAATGGAGTTCCATTTTCCTTTTGGCTATTCGGATTTGTCATTTGGTTATTCGCAAATAGGCTTCCAATGTTGTCAAACTTCATTTTAATGAAAAGAAAATGGTGTACTGAGTTTTTGAATAGGAAAATGAAGTTCCATTTTCCTTTTTGTTATTCGGATTTGTCATTTGGTTGTGGTTGATCTTACTCAACTTAGTATATTTTGAGGCAGGTGATGATCTTTCCAAACTAGACATCATGTATATGATCGTCTTCGGCCGAACATTGTGTTCGATCTGGGTCTTGAATGATCTCGCCAATCGTAAGGTTTTGCGGTGATTTTTTTCTTTGCAATGCGTTTTTGAATCAGTGAGAACACCATCGTTGTGGTGGCATTCAGAGAGGCTAATGTAAACCACAGGATTGAAGCTGCAATGCCTTTACCGGTGCAAGCTGAACCCATAGTGTTATTGTTCAACACCAAACTGCAAATAGAATATATACCCAAGGCTATAAGCACCGAATGGTTCAGCCTCTTGGTGATCCTCAATGTGCGTTCGCACTTTTTGATCTCTGCATCGAGTCGGTCCTCTATACATTCATCTCTTGTGTGCCTGTACTTAGAATCAAAGTCATCCATTTAAAGGACCTAGAGGAGCTTCACAAGGATTAGTACGTTCTCAAAATGGCTGTAGGGACCTTCGATGAAGCCGAATTCGTCGTAGAATTGCTGACAACGCTTCAGGTAGAGTTCATCACCCTGAACAATAGGAACCGCCAAGGGTTTCAGGTAGAGACCGGTGCCCCTAGGTTTCACTGTGAAAACACAATCACCCCGTTTCAAGTACAAGCCCGAACCCATGGCCTTGGAAACGGCGGCACAACCCAAACCGCTCAATGCACCAACACCCCCAAAACATGGTTTTTCCAATATGTGAAGTGCGATAGAGGCCAGGCTGCCAAACAAAGGGAGAAAACCACCCTTTCTCTTCATGGGCAACACTCATCTCTAGATGCATGCCACAAAGGCAACTCCACAATAAGAGCTTGGTGATCTTTTGAAACTGTAGGAAGGTGGGTAACGTCGTCCTGTGATCTCCCCTCAGGTTTGCGTGGGCGAAACGAATAGAGACCAGACAAACTTTTTAGTAGCCCGTTGTAGTTTATCAGCCTGACCTTTCGTCAGGTTTAAATCTTACACTTGATTAATCATTTATTTATATTTTGCGAAGATGAAAAAGGATGGTGAGGTGTTCGCCGCGAAGATCGATGGTGGTTAGTAACGTCCTGATAGGTGAGATGAGTGAGCAGCGACTGATGATTTTTCATGGTCAGCGGTAAGTATACCAGAATCTTGGGGGGGTTTGAATTACCAGGATCGACGCCTGGAAAGTAACTGAGATGGTAGATTGCTGGGTTCTATCCTCATAACTTCCATGAATGATATCGCTATTCACCAGGATACTATTGATGCTGATGATATTTATAGTGTGTTCCCCTTCTGTATAATCGTCAATGGTCTAATCGAAAGTGTAAATTTGCCGCTCGAATCCCAAGACTGTGTTGATGCTATTTGCAACTTTGAAATCTACTTGGTAGCGTCTAGCGAGGGTCAGTGTTGCTCTAAGGGTTGCGCGATTGTCATCGATGACGATCTTGAATTTGTTGTCGTTAAACCGAAGCTGCCGCTGGATCTCGTCGATGATGTCTTTTATGCCATATAGGAACCCATGCTCATCGTGATGGGAAACCAGTTGGCACTTGTCGGGGGCAGTAGCGGAGGGAATTGTTGCCTATATGAATGTTGGGGATGAAGTAGTAGGTCTCCAGATACACCAATGCCATCTCATAATCCTTTCCATCTTTTACTTGCAAAGGTGGATTTAACCGGGTAAGAATTTGACTATGGTTCCTGGATAATTTGAACGAGGAACGAGAACCCCTGCTTGGGGTTTCTGTTATTGGGGATTATCCGTAAAAGTTGATTGTCGATTTTTTAAGCTAGAACACAACTTTCATCTTCTGGCAATCGGATTCGAACTGGAGTGGTTTTTTCAGACACATAACGCTCGAACTCGCCAGGATCAACCGCTCTGACTGGTGACTCACATCAATGACAAAAAAAGTGGATACAGATGGACAAAGACGGAGGGGTTAATCTTGCAGTTGCTGTGGGATTCTTGTACATTTTGGCAATCCTGTTTTGTTTGAAACTGTCATTAAACGGATAGCGTTCTGCGTTGAGGGTGGCATTGATATTTCACAACCGGCAGTGATCAAACACGGCTGCATTTTTGGTCTGATCGTTACTTTTATCGGTTTGAAAGGCAACAATGATGTATCACGGTTTCTCCTGACCACTCTTAGCAGACAGACGCCAGAACTGTGAGGTTTGGGGAGCACATATAGAATAACAGTATCTCATTCGGAAACCACAATCGATCTTGTACAAGCGGGGTTTCTCTTCATCGAAAGGAAGAACGCGACAAACGAACCAGGGGATCTTACTAAAGTTTATTTTAGCCACGTCGTTGCAGCTTTAAGTGTGACATTAGCGTCTGAATCAAGCACCAGTGAAAATCCTTGCTTGAATCCATACACGATGTTGATGTAGTCGTCTGAAAAGCCGACAATGTGTCTCTGTTGTTTATAGTGAATGAAAAAGAACCTTTGTTGGCGGGCTTGGTGATAATGTACCCATGACATGCTGCAAACCCCTGTTGTCAGCCTCGGTGTCGTAAGAGGAATCTTTATACCACAGCTGGCTGAGACATTGGGATTTGGAGAAATCGTCGGGATAAGACAACATTCCCAGCATTGTGGTGACAACGCCTGGGTCGTTAATATGTTCGATCAGCTGTCCTGAGAACTTGCAACTGATTGTCTCGAAGAGATACATAATTCCGTTGTGAACGGGAGACACTAGATCTGCATCGGCATATGCATTTTCGCCGTTTTCTTGCAGTTCCCCCTCAACCAAGAGATAACTTTCGGCGGGATGAGAAACATGTCTTCGGTTTCTATTTTTATTCGGATGTTACCTGGATTATTCAGGTTGGCACCAACTTGAGGTTTGTATTCGTTAACCTGATATTCTTGGAGACTTTCGTCGAAGGTCAACCCTTCGTTGTCGGATATAGTGTATTTATTTGTAGAGCTGGACCAAGTCGTGGGTGGTAGCAATGCCAGAACCGGAGATAAGATTGTTCAACCGGGTTTGCTGCCCACAGCACTCATAGCCTTATTTTCCAAGGATTTTGCAGCGGAGGAGGTCAATACGCACCCGACGACCGGTGATAAAGTCAAACAGATCTTTACCGCCGTATGCTTACTTACGACGCCATACAGCTTTCTTCATCCTGTCGAGGATCACCACAATCACATTCCGCACACCGTTGTTTCCTGCAGGGTATGAAGCAGTGCACAGTTCCAAGCGATCGTAAAGCTGTGAAAAGTTGGAAGGTAAAACACAATCTACAACCCAACGTCGAATTTATCCTGCTTGAAGATGTGAGACACGATCTCTCTCCACTTGCGACTCCTACTAGATTTTGGAGTTCCAGAGAGGATGGATTTGATTTATACATAGCACCCGATACTCGCTTATATTACCATAGTTCGTCAAATCATCTGGGTGGAACGATTCAGGACGCTTTTTCGCAATCAGTTCCCACAGGCAGGGGTACCTTTGTACCTCACACCATCAACGAAAATATCACCGTCAAAAGTGACTGGCTAGCTTCCGATGAGAATAACACCATCTTGAGATCGCAATCCAAAGGTGTGATCGACAAACGGAGTTATACTGAGCTGCAAATACTGCTATGCTAGGGGTCCAAGGACGGTATCTGTGGGTGGAGCAATGGGTAGTGGATCGGCAAACTCGACCGGTGGGGGATGAAGGGCTTTAGGAAGATCTTCGTTCGTCTTTGCAGCTGCGTTCCGCTGAGCCTCAACCGCAGGTTAAACATTTTGGAGAGATCTCGGCTCAGTTAAGTCTTGTCGACACGATGCTGAAAGTTGCTGGCTTGAATGCTGCCATTGGTCTCATGCAATTCCTGAACAAGTGCCTCGCGCTTCTTTGGATCTGTAATTTTAATCACTGTCGAACGCCCCTAAGCGTTTGTTCAAACGTCCTAAGCATTTGTTCAAACGTCCTTAGCGTTAATTCGAACGCCCCTTAGCGAAAGATTGTACAAAAATGTATCACGGAGATCAAACAAATCCCTTTTCTTCTGAGACATTCTTTTTTTTTCACCAGAATAGCATTGATGTGTGCACCTGTGGCCACGGATTGTCTTGAAGAAGCATTTTTGATTTTCCAAACGCGTACAACCGATCGAAATCCAACCACCCATCGCGCAGGAGAAGGTTGTTTTGCCGCAGTGTGATTTCCCGATTTCCCGATAATCGACCGCTGAGATAGGAGATAGTGGTTGCACCTCAATGCTGTGGATTCATTGAAAGAAAATATGTCTTCGACGTCCATAAATTTAAATAATTCTACAATGTTTTGCTTTCGCTGAAGGAGAACACAGTGACCGTGAGTCGATAGGAGGTTACAGCTGCCAACGGTCGACGGCGACGGGGTGGACTGTGTGCCGTGTGCGGTGCTAGGAAATCCCAGTTTGTTACTACTACCGGTACCGGTCTTAGGAACAAACTCATCAATCGTATACCGGTCGAAATGCATCTTCCGGGACATAACATCACATGTCCTGGCTTACTCCCAGATGTGACCCCAAAATCCTGGTCGAGCAGAGTCGATCAGGCAGCTTATCATCACGATCTGTGCTATGCGTTCCAGAGAAACTGTGGACAGACAGAGGCATGAAAAAGGCAATAAATTATACAACAAAAAATTTTAAAAACTTCTTCGAAGCATGCTGTTGAACACTACTTCACCGAAAACGAAGACAAATATAGTGTGGTCGAGCGCTGGAACTGGACCATAAAGGAGAAAATATTGGTATATCTCATCCAACTCCACTCGCACCGATCTACCTTGTTCTGTTTTGACCGAGTTGGTTCTCCAGAACAATTCCAACAAAGATAGTTCCACCAAGATGACCCCTATTGGAGCTGGTCAAAAAGTATAAGACAAAAGTGTACTGGAACATTTAAGGAGATCTTACTCCCATGCAGGAGCTGCGAATCACCAAGAAGAAAGACACTTTCGAGAAAGGACACACCCCTCTGGACCGAGGAAGTTTTTGAGGTGTCTCAAGTTCTTCCCATCCAGCTGCCCACTTATCCCCTGAAGCATTTTAATAGGGAGGAAATTCAGGGATCTTTCTATGATCCCGAACTTCAAAATACAAGCCAAGACATCTACCGCATCGAAATGGTCTTGAGTCTACGAACCCGAGATGGCATACAGGAGATGTATGTCAGCTCTTGTATTAAAACTTCGGACGTCCAGTAGTTCGCCCGGAAAGGTTCTAGTCCTGACATGAGGACTGGAAAGCTTTCGCGAAGGAGGGAGAATTACCCGCGGTTATAGTCTTTATGATGACTGTGAAAATAGGGAAATTAATTCTTTAAAAATACATCTTTAACTCGACGTCCATTGTAATTGCAATTATGATATATATATAAATAAATATATATCTGGACAGAAAATTTTATTGAAAATAGTCAAGTTATTAAAAAAGTCATTACTGTCAAGGAGTAAGTCAAGAAAATTTAAAATCCTAATCTTTTCACATGGCTTTTCATATTCAACAATACTTTCACATGATACTACCTTATATAGATAAATTTGCATACACCTAGAAACATCTTAATGAATATTATGTGAATTGTTTCCATTCATTATGACACTTTGAAAACTTGATTTATAAAAGCTATTTTCATTAAGTATATAGTTGCTATTTATATTTGATGTGGTTTTTTAATGTAAGGTCAAAGGTACTTTTTAACTGGCGATTTTTCCTTGACATGTGTTTCTATCAATTAAGATCCGTCAAATGTAAACAAATTCCTTATATAATTTTATGTAAATAACAACAGTGACATCATAGTAAATAACTGACCACACTGGCAGTTTATTGCCTCCTACATGAAAGTAGCCTTGTAATTAACAAATTTTGCCATTAAGCCTTATGGAGAACATTTTTTCTTAATTGACAGAATTTGGTGGTAAATTCAGTCTAGTTATGTATTAACTAATAAATTGAAATCTGCACACCTTTCTGAAATTGAGAATGATTCTAAATTTAATCATTTGTTTTTCCTGTTTTCATAGCTGTCAAATGGACCATACTAATCGCTTTTTTCACCGCATCGATGTGGGATTCGTAGTCGGATACGTCATATTCATTAACTCGGCTTCGAGATCAACCACTCGTATGCTTCAGCAGAACATACTTTCTCAGCTCACCGATACTCTCCTTGATCTTTGCGATCCCTTTCTCAAGTTTGCTGAAAGACATCTTACTTACTGGTTCACCATCCTCCTTCGGGAGCGGTAGGTCTCGCAGGTGGTGCTTTTGCATGTCTAGATCAACATTAACCTTACCACCGTTGGTCGAAACGCACTCTGCCTTTGTCCTGTCGAGCTTCTCTATTACCTTCTCTAGGCCATCCACTTTCTTCGCATTCAACTTCACCCCGCTCATCCCGTCTCTCACCGCCTGCAAATCCCTTTCCATACCCTGGACGATAACTTTCATTGTATCCGACGGATCGTTCTTTCTGAGCTGCTTGTGGAGGTATTGTTTAGTCACTACATCGCAAGGATATTTCGGGTCGAAATTGTATATCGGTGGCTGTCCAAAATGATTGCAGACAAGAAGGCCGAATGCCTTGCCCTAGGTGAGCTCCCGAATTTGTCGATTCTTTATTTATAGTGAGAAGATTACGTTTTCGAAAGACCAGCCGTCTGTCAACAATTTCATCACGTACGGGCAGTGGAATGCCCACACACCACACTCCGCTGCAATTGTTGGTGTTGTATCGAATCACTGGTTGCAGATAGTCAACCATCTCGACGGGCGGAGGTTAGACATACGAGTCTAAGTATATCTTGGAGTTCCCATGCTTCTGCCAGCGAGTCCAGTGACTTCCGAGGCCATCGCTGTCGTCGTGGTTCAAGATTCCACATTCCATCGGGCGAGGCGATGAAGTTGATATGCTGCAGATGATGGAGCGGAGATTCAAGAAGGAATTTCGAAAGAATCGAAGAATTTCTGTCATTTTATTTATGTCCTCAACTGATAATGCCCAATCGCGAGGGTGTTGATCCCATCTTTCAATATGTGGCGTTTGTCGTCCCAGGCCTAGTCTACTCCTGAAAAGGTTCATCTCCTTGGAGATTTTAATGTTGTTGACGAGACAAATTTTGTAATCTTGGTGGTTGAAGAAGTAAATTCTCAAAGACGCATCTCTTTACTCCTTTTGTTCGCTTGGTTTCTTCGGTGGTTGTCACGTGGCTGTCAACTCTAACACGGAGGCTCGGCCGCACTTGTTATTGAATTGCACGATCATTTTCTTGTTGACTCCTGTTTAGATGGGTGATTCTGACGGTAATTAAAGGTATCGAACCACTCTTTCACGTCCCCAGCTATATCTTTGTAGTCTGAACCTCATTAATCACACTATCTGTATCCATCTAACAGATTTGGCCCGGCCTCCATACCTCGGTTTGATGTTACCGTGAACGAAGTCATTCATGATGGTTTTCCAACGCTCCAGGATAGTGTACCGCAGAGAGATTGGCTTGTTCTTTTCCACGTTTCTCATGTACATGTGAATGGCCACTAAATTATCATATGTCCAAGTACATGAGATAGTTGGAAGGTTTGTATTCGTCATTATTCTCCAAATACGGATTGTTGGCCTTGGCGTACCAGTGCAAGGGCACTGTGATTCCTTGCTCACTTTCCAGAGGGGATTGAGACAATCCGCCAGCAAGGTCACGTCTAATCCGAGGTATAAATCATAGTGCTTCCTCATACTTTTCATGCCCGGGATTTTCCAGACTTTCTTTGCATGGTCGTAATCTACCGTGTTCAATAGGTTGTAGAATTTCTCTCTGGCTGGTAGTCTTGTTTCTGCGAACTTTTCAAACGAATCCATATATTCGTATGGGTTAACTCCTTTCCTCCTTGGCTTTATCCCTGCTCAACAGGTGACACTTCATGAGATCTGCCAGGTATTTTGTCCTATGGTTGATATAGTTGTCCAACCCTCTTCATTCGATCCTGTTTTTATGAAAAAAATTCGAAAGCAGTGTTGGGTGAGCATTCTTTTTGTCAATCTCATAATCTTGACCTGGAAAAAGGTGTGTCTAATTTTTCGACTCATGTTCTGCATTTCAGGAGTCGCCGCGTCTAATGCCTACCAAACCATTCCTCTGGTAGTATCACATCGTGCACTCTCCTTGTCCTTGGCACGCGCCAGGTAATCCTTCATGAGGGACAACAGGCCGTGGATAATGCAGCTTCCTATCTCTTATTCGTTGGGATGTGCCACGATGTATTCCAGCTTGGCCTTGTCAATGGTCACACGAAGAGTGATTGTTCGGCCATTTTCCGATTTGGATGGGATCTCACCTGGTAGAGTACCGGTTCGAGTGGTGCTTCCCCGAGGATTTCTTTGTGATCTTGATGGCTGAATCGGGCGGGATCTTAACAATCTATTCCAAGCTAGATTTCATAATCTTCACGCTGTCAACGAACCTTAGATATTGCCGTATAGGTTTCATGCGCTTGATTTTCTTGACTTCGAATTCCATGCCCTCTTGCTCAAGGAAATATATACTAGTAGTTTTCCCCAGTGTTGGGAAAACAGCTGATATCACCCTCGGCGGTTGGTAGATTTCGCACGAAGAGTTGTGCGTCATACCCAGCCATACAAAGGCATATACTTAGGTAACCTATGTTTCAGGTTACATATGTTGATCGCTGCTCCACAATATTTCCTTGTGAAGTGTAGTGATCTCGTACTTTGTCCTCTCACATCGCTTCCTCACAAAGCCAGTACATTGTGGCAATCCTATAATTCTCTTCATCCTCGGCCTCATAACGATCAGGCGCGCGAATAGAATGTTGTTTAACCTCTTGAAGTCTCCCTCCAGTCTCTCCGCAAACACTTAAGCCCTATCTTCATCCTCCTTCTGCAACTTGCTACACAGTTCCAACCTACCCGGGAACACTGTCTCGTCAAAACATGTAGTATGCAATCCCGAATGCACGTGTTTAGGAATATCAAACTCTGTTTTCTTGTATTTCTGTTTTTCGATGAAGCACTCAAGGTCCGCAAAAAACACGAATGGCACTTTCACCGCCCGAAAGTTCCCGGTTCCGGCATCCCAGCCCTAACCGCCTTACTTTTGCGGCAAGTCTCCATGAGTTCCTCGAGCCTCTGTTGATCATAAAAGTGTTGCATGCACCGGCATCAGATTTTCACCTCGCCGTCCTGATCTCTGATTTGTTTTGAACACAGTATGCTCAGGTGTAATGTTTCCTCTCATCTTGCTCGATCAGTAAGAGGATGATGGTGGTCCGGCTTTTGGTCTCTGAGAATTCAGAGACTCCCAC
>JAULBM010050493.1:0-10542 GCA_032357055.1 Geukensia granosissima | reverse complement strand
TTTAGCAAGAAATATTGATCCTCTAAATTTTACGGAAGTAATGCGAGCGACGCAGGTCCAGACATCATTAGGTCTCACTTGTTTCATTTGAAGCCAACATGCTTCTCATAAAAAATTGAAATCTTTGCATAAATCTTTTTAAATCTTGATAAATCCTCTAAAGTTAGCTATAGAACAAGATTTACAAAAGTTTAAGTTAGATTTGGTTGTTTTTAGTTCTAAATAAGAGGCATTGAATGTAGTATTTCAAAAATTCCATTTGTCTTTTATAAGAATTCTTATTCCATGTCACTTTGGTGATATTTTGGTAGTTTTTCTCCTCAATGCAAAAAGGTCATTGGTTAAATCCTCCTTGGGTCATACTAAAGCCATTTAATTGTATTTGACTGTTTATGTGCTAATCACCTGGCATTTAGGAGCAAATGCAAACATTTTTCAGCCTGGCATCATGCTCTGCTAGGATGACCAGTCATAAATAGCTTGTACAAAGCAGGATTCATTCATCAATCTCATATATCTAATGTATCTCTGAATATGCATGAACTATTTGCCAATCAATCAACTGGGTATTCAGTATTTCATTAATAGTGGACAAATAATGACATTAAAATGTTTTTTTTAATATTGTGATTGATTGATTGAGATTAGTGTTTAACACCAGCAGTATTTCAGCCATATCATGACAAGAACATTCATAATATTAAATTGTGATTAATAAATACTGGAAAATCAATGTTTTTGGCAAAAAAATAACCTCAAAAAAGTAAAAATGAACTGCCTTTTATTTTAATAGAAATGTTGAATAAAATCTGGCTCATTGTGATGTGAACATAGAGTGAATTTTATAATTTTCTGAAATTCAGTGCTAATATTTTACAGGAAGACAAAGCATTAAATGAAATAATTGAAGAACTACTCAATAAAGGGCAAGTTGAAGAATGTTGTCGTTTGTCAGCAGAATTTAAACATTACAGTCTAGATTTGACTATAATATTGGTGTGTATAAATATTTCATTGTATTTATACGACCACAAAAATTTTGTGGTCATATTATGTTATGGGCATGTCGGCGTCGTCGTCCATAGACAATTAGGTTTCCGTTCAATAACTTTAGTTCTTTTATTTGGACCCATTTCTAATTTTAACACAACGATACCCTATATAAAATAAAGGTTAGGATTGGTTTTGGGTGATCTAGCCTCGACCGTTTTTTGAGGAGGGTCCAAAAGGGGATTTTTCAATTTTCAAATGTAAGTTTTTTTTTGTCCAATTTTGATGGGTTTTTTTTCATTGTATTCCGCATGAAAAATTCAAAATAATAGGCTACAAGCATCATGACCTATTTATTACTGTAATTAAGATATAGGGGGTCCAAATATGGCCATGCCCTAATTTTTAAAACTTTTTTATTTCTCGTCCGATTTTGATGGGATTTTTTCCCAAATGATTCATTTTGAAAAATGCAACAAAAGTTACTCCAAGCATTTTTTTGCAAAATTTACCGTTTTTTTTTTTTATGGAGTCAAAAGGTTTAAAAAATGTGATTTTTGCAGGAGACAAGAAATTTTTATTTTTCATCTGATTTTGATGGGGTTTTTTTCATTTTATTCCTCTCAATAAGAGCTTTCGGCAGTATGGCAATGGATTTTCTGTATCTCCTACCGTTTTCGAGCTAAAAGGTCAAAGTAGTGGGGGGAGGGGGAAGTCAATATCCTTTAATCTGGAAAATTTTATTTTTAATCCGATTTTGATGGGATTTTTTCCAAATGATTCCTCATGAAAAATGCAACAAAACTTAGGAAAGCATTTTTTTGTAGCTTTTTCCGATTTTTGTATGAAAGGGGTTAAAGGGTTAAAAAAATGTGATTTTGCAGGAGATGAGAAATTTTTATTTTCCATCTGATTTTGATGGGTTTTTTTTATTTTATTCCTCTTAATGAGAGCTTTCGGAAGTATGTTGACGGATTTTCTCTATCTCTTACTGTTTTCGAGCTAAAAGGGGTCAAAGTAGTGGGGGTGGGGAGGGGTAGTTCAATTAGGTATATTATGGAAAAATTTTATTTTTGATCCGATTTCGATGGGGTTTATTCCAAATGATTCCTCATAAAAAATGCAACATAAGTTACTTCAAGCATTTTTTTGTAGCTTTTTCCAATTTTTGTATAAATGGGGTCAAGGGGTTAAAAAATGTGATTTTGCAGGAGATGAGAAATTTTTATTTTTCATCCGATTTTGATGGGTTTTTTGCATTTGATTCCTTTCATTGAGAGTTTTCAGTCGTAAGTAAACAGATTTTCTCTATCTTTTACCGTTTTCAAGTTATAAGAGGTCAAAGTAGTGGGGGAGAGGAATTCAATTTCTTATAATATGAAAAAAAAATATTTTTTTAATACGATGGGTTTTTTCCCCGAATGATTTTTTATGAAAAATTAACAAAGTGACACCAGTTTTGAGGATAATATGAGTCAAAATGATCATTTATCCAGTAATATCACTGTGTCTAGCATTGTACTATATCCAGCACTTTACTGTGTCCAGCTCTGTACTGTGTCCAACACATTATTGTGTCCAACAAAATACTGTGTCCACATTTACTCAAAGGGTCTTTTGTTCACCTTTCACATTTCAATGAGCTGCGGTCGTATCATGCTGCGCTTGCGAAGCACGTCAGTTCCACATATGGCAATGTTTATTCAGAGGTTTGATTTTCAGAAGATCTCTGAAAATTCATTTAAATTGATGTACACATACTTGTTATTCCTGTGTATTGAGCTATGAAGGAAAATTTTCATATCTAATTACTTGTTCATTCAAAAAGTATGGTTGTCTTACAAATGCTGCAATAAATATAATTCCTTTTAAGCGATAAATTTTATAACAAATATAAGTATTAGACATCATCTTCGATAATATTTACGTACTATTTTGCAACACAGGTCTACCGACAGATAGATGACATATCTAATATCAGTAGTGATCGTACGCCCTTTTGATAGATTTGGAATAAAAAATGTACAGTGTCGCTTATGTACTATGATTTATGATAATGAGACGTTTTTTGCTATAGTTTACTTTCCGTATCTTGATGGGACGTGCCTTTAATTGGTATGGTGTTTATATTTCACGACTAGTTCGATTTGCCCATGTTTGCAAGAAAGTTTCTAATTTTACAAAAATACAAAAATACGGCTGCAAATGTAGAATTTTGATACGACAAGGGTTATCACATCCAGCATTTTATGGAAACATTACAAAAAAGAATATAAATTGAAAATTGATCCATTCAATCTCACTGTTACGTTAAACAAACGTATCCACAAGGAATACAAGTTCGACGTTGTAGTCAAGACATCAAACTGGTATTTGTTGGTACAGATATCGATATTAATCGCTCCTTTCACAAATATTAATAAATTTGGTATTGCATCCATCTTGTGTTTCTTCGCATTTATTAAAAACACAGTTTAAAATCGTCAGGCATACTGATCATTTGATGTCTCATGTTGAGAAGCTTGATGTTTTAGCAGGAGGAATCTCACCCTTAGCTTGCTTTCATTAACTGCGAGCATTTTTAGAGAGATATTTTCTTTTGCTGGAATTTTGTTGAGTGTAGTTATTATAATTTGTGTACTCTCTTGTCGGATTGGATGAATTTCTGTTTGATTTTTACAGCTTGTCGGTTACTTCTATTGTTTTCTTTGATTTTTCCTGGGTGATGGTAGGGTAATCACTAAACTAGTTTAACCCCACCACATGTATCATGTGCCTGTCCCATGTCAGGATTTGTGGTCATAGGTTTGTCTTTGTTTTTTAATGTTTTGTTACTTGTACATCTTTTGATAATTTTCAGGTGTAAGCTGAATTTTTTTTATACAAATTTTTTTATTTTGGGCGATTTCAAGCTTTACACGAAAAGTGGTATTCCACCCTTGTTTTAGGCGTTTTGGAGACCTCTAGATTTGTAATTTCCCTCTGTTTTTCTCGAGTTGGATTGCCCTCCCCCTGACATTTACCCCATATCTTTCCATTTTCATATATATCTACAAACTCCTAGGAGGTTGGCCGTTGAATCATGTATCTGCCATATGCTATCAACTTAATGCCCTGTTGTAATGAACATGCAATACAAGCCTTTTAACCGTTCCAACTCGCTTTACGCTAAAAAAATGAACTGTTTTGACGTTTACAATGATCAAACATTCGTCTTGACTTTTCCATTTCAGAACAGTGAAAATACGTCTAAATTTGTACTGTAGTATGTTTATCTTTACTAGTAATATATTTCACATATTGTTAACTCAACTATTGAAATTTCATGGTTTTTTTTCATATAGACATGCAAAGGATTATGAAAGATTATAATAGGTCGCATTTTATTCCCAAAGAAATTCGCGCTAATTTAGAAGTGCTTCAAAAATTATAAATTATTGCAAAAGGCTTAGAAACAATATTATCTTGTCAGGAAATGAGTAACTGTTGATTATTTAAAAGAGTGTCGCACCGAACGCAATAATTGCTTCGATTGAGGCAAAACTTGATTTTTTGTGAGTTGTTGGTTAAGCAAGCAAAGAGCACATTCGAGATCATCCACAAAGTTATATTAGTAATGTATAATGTCAAAATAAGCGAAATATTTAAAAGTGACAGTTGTTTTCACGTGCGCTCTATCGCTCTATGTATCCGGGAACCAAAAGACGTTTTGTCTTGAATTTCATAATTTATTAAAGATTGGCAAAAATTAATCAGTTATTTTCAAGAACTCTCACGTTTTTACGACAGACAAATATTGTGCTGTTAGTAAGAAAGCATTTCGTTTCAGAAGAACTTGGTGTACGTATCTAATAAAAAATTACTAAATCTTGGCCATATCGCACCATAGTCCTTGCAACAGTTTATATATAATAATACAAGACAGTATGCTATTTTTGTCAATATGAAACTGAGTCACCAGAATATCATTATGAAAATGAAAAGATATACTTTATTTAGAAACTATATAATTAAATGCTATACTTTGTTATTGAACACGCACTAATTTTGTTTTGACAAGTTTCGTTCGCGCAATACAGTTATTAAAGAAAGAAATCAATATGGAATAAATGCCAGAAAATCACGATATACATCTTGCATACATGTATGTTTATATACAATATTCAAACCATTTTTAACTGCGTAAAAATTTACCATCATCAAACACGCGAGGGCCAAAAATAAGTTCAGTCTATAAATTCAAACACCACACAGGGCATTAAATCAGAAACATGGATTTCTATTCTTCTTGTTCCATTTATGGAAATACATGTTATTGATGTTGTTATGTTGTATTATAATTTTAGGTATAAATAAGATGACGGTCTCTGATGGATCACGACAAACGTTATATGTACAACATAAGAATAATGGCACATGCAGATGTGGGGAATGTGGGGAAGAATTCAACCAAAAATTACACTTATTCGAACACCTTGAAAAACATAAGATAGAAAATACTATTTCTCAAAATGACAACTACCGACATCTGATAAACACAGGACCTACCTCATACGACTGCAATATATGTGATAGAATGTTCATCGACATGGCTTTCTTAAACAAACACATAAAAACCCATTACGGCCAAACCCCATATAACTGTACTGAGTGTGAAATGAGGTTTAATGACTGTGTAAGTTTACAAGAGCATCTTCAGTCACACATAGATGACTTATCTAGAAAAGCGAAATATGTTATTGGGGTACCATTTCATTCTCCATCATCAACGGATGATGAAGTTTCAGTGAGAGAATCTAAGACAATTAAATCGAGTAAACTAACAAAGAATAAAACCATCCAAACAAAACAACCTAATGAGTTGAAATGTGTGCGCCTAAAGGTAGTAGATATTTCAGGCAAGGAATTTAAAACGACAAAATATTGTGCCTCAATGAAAAGTCAACCATCTGCTATTAAAACAAAACAGTCAAAGCAGTCTAAACAGTCACCGGTTTCTAAGAATCACACCGAATCATTACGAAAGTCTCAAGTGGAATCTAAGTCGACTTCAACAACATTGACTACATCAAAAGAGAGCCAGAGAAATAAACGTAAACCTCGAGGAATATTTAACACTAGCACTCATCCGATGAATTCGAGTTTAACATTAAAAAGAGGAGAAGCAATAAAATCGGAAAATGAGTTGCAGATAATGATCAATTCTGGTAATAAGGGTATATATAGAAGACTATTTGGTGACAGTCGGACAGAAAATAAAACTATTGGTATAGGGGTGAGCAAAGAATCATTGTTTCATTGTGAGAAATGTGATGAAAAGTTTTCAAACAAAACTGATCTTGAAATTCATTGGCACAATCACAATGAAGATAAAGTCATGTACTCATGCAAAGTCTGTAAAACGAATTTTCCTGATTTAACCAAGTTAAAGTTTCACGCAGCAAACCGGTCATGCAGTCAACCAAAATTGAACCGAATAGGAAGTAAGAAAAAACGTCACCCATGTCATCTTTGTCCACGAGTATACAACAGTATTACACAACTAAAAGTACACATCAATAAGCACAATGGGGTAAAACCCTTTAAGTGTAACTTATGTGGTATGGCGTTTTCTGGAAATTCAGCTTTGAAGGCGCATGTAGAAAGACACAGCAGGATTGGATTCAAATGCGAGAAATGTGGAAGAATATGCAGTTCTAAGAAACGGCTTACACTACACATGACACTACATACGGGTAAAAAAATGTTCAAATGTGACACATGTAATAAGTCGTATGTTGATAAATGTGCCCTAAAAGTGCATTCCTGGGTACATTCCGGGGGTGGAGATCACGCTTGTAATGATTGTGATAAGCGATTTCCATCAAAACATCATTTAGAAAGACATCTGGTTGTCCATACGCGAGCCAGACCATTTAAGTGTTCAGAGTGTCTTAAATGTTTTTCTACTAAAGGATCTCTTAAGAAACACATGGAAATACATAGAGGTGATGGAAAGTTTGTGTAAGGTGTATGCAAAGAGGCGTTCGTAACACTCTGGGCATTGTTCATTATACATGTAGTGGACAGTTGATAGCACAAGTTGGAGTTCACAAGAAAATTTTTAATGCATTTTAACTCATCTTCTCCGCGACCGAAGGGGCTTGTGAGCTTTATGTATCGCGTCCACAATTCACCTATACTCTTGTACAGTGGCTACATGTATTTAGAAATACATGTAAGTGAATAGTTTAAGAGTTTTTTGTCTATATAACGTCTATGAGTTTGGTATAACTTTTGGAAATCCACCAACGCGGCATTTACTTATATATGAAAATGAAAGGATATGACGTCAGAGAGACTGCACTCCAACCACGAGAAAAACGGGGGAATTTACAAATCAAGAGGTGTCGACAACGCCTTCAACAAGGGTGAAATACCACTCCTTGTGAAAAGCTCGAAATCGCCCCAAATAAATAATCGTGTATGCATAAAAATACTACTCTTACCTAAATATTATCAAAAATGTACATTAAAGACAAACCTATGACCACAATTCCCGATTTGGCAGACTTGATTTATATTAAGTTGCTCTTTTTTGATTATTGAAACGCCTCGGTGGTGTAATGGTTCGTGTGCTTGCCTCGGTACGTGCGAAAGGTCGTGGGTTCGATTGTCGACCGGGTCGAACCAAATATATTGGTATATGCTGCTTCTCCGCTTAGCACGCAGCAGAGCAAAGACGGGTGGTCCGAAAGTCAGAAAAATGTGTCTGTGTAAAGTGACATGTCTTCCTGTGGACTATTGCTTTCATGAGCAAGCACGTTTAAAATCTGGCACAGAGTGTTGAACTATTACATAGCAGGATCCATTCGTCATCATATCATAGTAAGCTGTAGTCCAACATATGCATTGAATATTTGCCACTGGGCGATAAGCAACATTAGAGCAATTATTCATGGAGTGTGCTCAAATAAAAAAAGGTAAAATATAGAAATCCAGTGTATGCACAACATCTTATGGAATTTTCGAAAGTTAAATATCGACTTCATGTAGTTCAAAGGCTTTCAACAAGGGTGGAATTAGCTTTTTTTTGGCGAGCTCTAAATTACATGGCTAGTATACATTTTAAATGACGAAATACCGAAATGTAATTAAATATGAGTACGGCCAATGTAGTCTCCCAAAGCGATTGGTAGGCGAATTCAGGGCTCTTCAGGCCAGTGACAAGTTTCCCATGAACCATATATTTGTTAAGGAAGGTGTTTTTCTGATTTAAGTACAGGTTTACATAAAAATAAAAATTATACATTTTTGCAGCCTGAAATCTTGAAGAATGTCTTATTTATGACAAAAAGCCAAAACGAGTTGTATCTAAGGATGGGATAACGAAGTTAGTCTACATATCTGTTGTTTCTTTGAATTCTGTTTCTCTCACCTCAGATCAATTTTTTTTTCTGCTTTTCTTTCTCAACCTCCTTCATTACTTTCTTTGATAATTTAATCACTTTTTGAGTTTACTGGATGCTTAAACACTAAAATTAATGACTGCAGAATTATGGACTTGTCACCCTCGGCATGAATCTGAAGTGAATCTGTACTTATAATAGCTAGTAGTGATTTTTAGATAAACATAAGTAAAGTAGTTTGCATCCTGAGAAAGAGAATAAACAGTACAAACATATCCCTGAATTTGTTGGTTCACAACTTACAAGTGGAATTCTCTCTTATGATTTGTTCACAAATCCTTCTTATATATATCACCAGTTAAATTTTCCCTTTAATTTGTTCACAGCTTGTATACTTACCAGCAGAATTTTTTCACTTGTTCTCAACACCTTATATAACACCAGCGAAATTTTTCCTTTTGATAGAAACAGAACGTAAAAATTTTCCATATCATAAGAAATACATGTTGGTGGCCTCGTTGTACTGCGGATTACAATTAAGTATTCCAAAATGCATTATAAAATGACGACCTATGACAAAACTGTGGGTTGTTTTCTTTGATCAACAAGTAAAATGGCATTTTGGTTCACCTCTTTCGGTTGATAATTAAATTTTTAACTTAAATACAGCCCCCGAAAATATCTTAGTGATAAATATAGATTCATGGTTAGTCCCAGTGGAACTGTTGAAAATGTTTAGACCGCCTCTGCGATAACCGTGCTCTCCTCTAGTGCGTAATAATTAGGTCGTGGGTTCGATCCTGGCCGAGTCAAACCAAAGATATTAAAATTGGTATTTGCTGCCTCTCCGCTCAGCACGCAGCATTTAGGAGAAAGAGTCATAATTATGTGGCATGTCTTCCTGTAGACTGTTACTTTCGTTAGCTGGAACGCAAAAAAAAAAAAAAAAAAAAAAAAAAAAAACGACTGAGCGTGTTAGACTAGTAAAGCAGTGTTCATTCATCATCAGTCATTAATATGCTCTTGTCTTGATCATGAATATGCATGAAATATTTTCCACTGGACGTCAAGCAGTATTCTATCAATTAATGAATCTGGAAATTTATTCCTCAAACACACGAGATTTACAGTGTGGTTCGAATGACCCCAAGGTGTCCAACATCGCCGGGAAAGACTTGCAGACCAAATTAAAGCCACAGAAAGCGACTCATTCGCAATTCGCAAATTCATCCTACAGAGTGAGAGACTACTCTGCAACTTTTCAAAAGAGGAAATTACAGGTGCATGAAAAAAATTAGAATTTTTTAAATAATTCGGACTAGTCAATTGTGGAGGGACTAATGGAACGAAAATCTGCCAATTAATTTTATTTAAAAATTCTAGACAAGAACTTTTCAATGGCCACGAGTTTTTACCTGTGACAATCCGAGGGTTTAACACACACAACTATGCCGTGAGCCATCATGTTATGTTTCATACAAGTATTTATTATTATCACTTTGTTACCAGATTATTATACAATTACGGCTCTCTGAAGAGGTGAATATCCAACATTGTCAACCCCATAAGGGTTATTTTCCTCGGGCTAAAGTCCTCGGAATATAACCCTTTTGGGTTTTTGACAATGTTGGATATTCACTGATGCAGAGGACCGTAACTGTTTTATTGTACCAAACCTGTTGTGTAATATTTGTTCACATGGTAATTATTAACTGGACGTCGTCATTTTCGAGTATTATTCACCGGGTAATAATAAGGTTATTAAATGGAGCTGTATAATTGTGGAGGTTATTAACTGGACATCGTGATTTTCATGTGTTATTCACCGGGTAATAATTATAGGGTTATTAAATGAAGCTTTGTTATTGCAGGGGTTATTCCACCGTTAATTAAATGAAGAAATATCCTGATTATTTTGTGTCATGTGACCATCCGTTATCCAACTGAATACATTCTTTAGTATGTAGGGTATAATAATATTAGGTCATTATACAGTGTTGCATACAATACGGAAAAATATTGTATGAGTCAGTATTGTATGAAAACCGTATTGGACGAGACTCCGAAGGCGTCGAGTTCAATACGGTTTTCAATACAATACTGACGAGTACAACAGACAACATTAGTTATCTCCCCTTTTTGAAACGTAGACGTCCAATACGGA
>JAULBM010050482.1:0-10542 GCA_032357055.1 Geukensia granosissima | reverse complement strand
CTAACTTTTTCTGCTTTTGTTTTAGAAGCCCATCAATGAAGTCTGTCTCATATGAATAAAGGAACAAATCGGCCAAGCGTGGTGCACAATTAGTGCCCATTGGAATGCCGATAGCCTGCTGGAAAACCTGGCCACCGAATTGAACAAATATATTATCAACCAAGAACTCAATCATTTGAATAATTTCTTCTTCTGTATATTGTTTGTCTGATTTTGAGTAGTTTTTGACAAAATATGATTTATCTCTACCGATGACGAAATATGTGTATCTTTTCGTGCCATTTTTATTTTGAAAGCATCGATGTATTAGATCTTTCAATCCTTACTTCAGTTGTGAAAGAGGAATGGTGGTATAGAGGGTAGAGAAATCAAATGTTTTTATGCTGTCACAGACTGAAATTGATCTAGATCTTAAAATATCCTTCAAGTCTTTAGAGTTCTTTAATATAAACATTTACTTAACACCGCTCCTTGAATAACTTGTCTCACAATATCGTTGAAGGCCCGATTTCACAGCTGTTAAAATAGATGTTATACGTTGAGACAGTGGTTTGGTGGTACACCTGGCAGATCCAGCTATAAAGTGTTGTTTGTACGGACATTTATGTAATTTTGGTATCCAGTACAAAGAAGGAAGATCAAGATCATCGTCTTTGATTGATATAGCATATGATAATAGGACCGATCTAAGATTGTCGATGATTTCCTCCTTAGAAAGTGTGGTTACTTTAGGTAGGATTGCATAGTGAGCTATCGATTCCTAGTTCGTCACTCAGACATTGTATGTAATAACTTTTGCAGACAAAAGCGATGTTATTAGGGGCCTTGTCTGCAGGGCAACAACATATTTATCATGAATGGTGGACAATGTTTTGGCAGCATGCGGGTTGCTAAAAACAGGTTTTCCTTTATTACTCATATACCTTCGTAGTTTTTCAATTCTGATTTGTATCACAATCTCACCGCCTTAACCCATTCCTATAGTGTATCTTATTGTTCTTTTTCGCGGTTGATCCATTTTCTGGCATAAGTTATGAGTTGTTGAAAGATTGCTATCGAACAGCATTTTCACATCAACTTAACATTGTTGTGTCAGAAAATCTAAAATTTGGGCCAAATATGGGCCTTAATGTACCTACTCCTTTGATATTCGTTAAATATATATAAATATTCTATGTATATCCGTTTTGAGACGCTTTAGTTTGGTAATAATAGGAAGCACCCAACTTTATCGTTTTTATCTTTACAAGGGATATTCCGTATTGGAAGTTGATATCAAATTTTTTATTGAGGGTTTTGTTCTAAAAATAGGTTTAAGAAGTTTTCAAGCATACACCTTTCTATAAAAAAGTCTTCAAGCGTGCTTAGCTCAAATAGGGTTGAATATGAAAATGAAATGATATGGGGTAAATGTCAGAGAGTCTGCACGTTAACCACCAGAATTATACAGGAATTTACAAATGTAGAGGTCTCCACAAGGGCTTCAACAAGGATGGAATACCACTCCACTTTTAAAGCTTTAAGAAGGTGTTAAATTTAAAATTGCTTTGATTTAACCTGTTTAACGTATTTGACCGAAAAAATGGCCAGTGAATGAACGGGTGCTGGCATAAAAACCACAAGTTAGCGATCATAAGTAACAAATGATAAACCTGTACAGTGTGTTTAATCTGCTTAAAATAATTTAATTAGTACTATGTGCACATTTTGATATCATACATGTACTTGACATGATTAATTCGACACCAGCCATTCTAAACTCACACTTGAAAACATTATCAGAAAGTGGTGCTTAAAGCTTACTTTGAAGTAAGTAGGCACTTGTAGTATAGATATGTTTAATAGTTAAGAAGGCAATTTATGAAACTTGAACTAAGAAATAATAGGCGTTTCAATGTACTAAGCATTACCAGTAAGTGGTTCTTAAAGCTTACTTTGAAGTAGGTAGGCACTTATATAGATATGTTAAATAGTTAATTCGGCAATTTATGTAACTTGAACTAAGAACTAATAGTCAGTTCAATGTACTAAGCTAAAGGAGAAAACGGTTGAGATGGACATATGCTATAGTTGATTTGGGCTGGAGTCTAAAGCCTGAAGTCTGATTTCAATAAAAAATATAGGACAATTGATATGTTTCAATGGTTACAAAAAGGTCATTTTGTGGTACATTTTTGTACAATTAATATATCTGATTAATGTAATGTAACACTAAACTCATTAAATAATGCTTAATCGAGTGAGTTTATTAAGGATCGCAAATTAAAAATATAAAAATAGGAGATGTGGCATGATTGTCCATGAGACAGCCACCCACCAAGTGGGAGTAGAATTTAAACTTCTACAGGTCCCATTATGGCCTTCAACAATGAATCAGAGTCCATACCATAAAGGAAGCTGTAAAAGGCACCGAAATACAAATACACGACAATCGACCTTAGCTAAACAAAAAATGGTGAACATATAACAATAAATGACTAATAAAATAACGACAACCACTGGGCTACAGGTTCCTTGCTTGGGACAGGCACATTAGTATGTGGCGGGGTTAAAACGGTTGGTAAGCGGTCAACCCTCCCCCTAAATAGTGTGACAAAGCAACCATAAAAACACACTATAAAAATTGACCTCAAATACTGTCTGCTAGGTAAAAATCCAAAAGCAACCGGTGAGGAAACCAAGTTTCCCATACTGTGATGTCAATTTAACACGTCGAATTGGAATTAGTGTTTAAATATCTTTAGAAGTCAAAGAAAACATGGGTGGTGCACATGCCAATATGAAATACATATAGACAAGAAGCAGAAAATGTTATAACAAATATAAAATCTTAAGTTCCGTATTAAGCTATTAACAAGAAAGTCAATATTAGTTCCAATATCCTTTACGGATAAGTTTATTAAGATTAATTTTAAGACCACGTGGATTTGATTAAATTTCCGAGCTTTAATTATTTACCACGTTTCCGTAAAAAGTAGGATGTGATATCCCATGTTTTATAAGATGATTACACGTACATCCGAATTTTGATACCAAATCTTTTTATTTATGAAAGAATTTAGTGAATGTTTTAATCAAATTAAAGCCACCTCTATCAAAATATCGTGACATATAGTGGCCATCTTGAATTTCCAATCGGCAAACGATTCACAATTATTAGAGTACAGTTCCATCTAGCAGTCATTTCTGTAAAGTTACATTTCTTTCTCGGCACTTATACATAAATCTGGTAAAGGACCACCTGCCTGATATTTATGCCAGCTTTGGTTGAAATCTGTTCAGCGGTTTCAAAGAAGATGAAAATGTGAAAAGTTAACAGAATACGGCGCCGACGACGACGGTGGACGAAAATGATGACAGAGACTCACGTGGCATTTTTGGCCAGGTGTGCTAGTTATAGAGATAAAACAAAGCAGAGGCATACGTTTTATTTAAAAGAATTACAAGAGCCAAGAAACAGGATCGATTACAAACAGAGGATGGGATTTGAAATTGAGATCTTAGAAGAAGGCAGTAGAAGACGACACAGTCTCCGTCTAATCATGTTAAATAAACAACGTGGTTGAGAGTTTGTTGTCGGCTTAAGCGGCATCTTCAGAATTTGTATCACCTGTCAAACGTTTGCTAATTATAGGAGCCATTTATTGTTATTTGTTGCAATAGACAGGGACGTCGATCTATATACGTCCCTGCAATCTGAGACTACTATAACACATGTGTTATAGTAGTCTCAGCTGCAATAGATAATGTCGATTGTCGTGTTTTATGTATAGTTTTACATTTTGTATTTGGGGCCTTTTACAGCTTTTATTATGGTATAGACTCATTGGGTTCATTCCCGGGGGTTCATTTTTGAAGGCCTTAATGGGACCTGTAGAAGTTTACATGTTATTTCTACTGTCATTTGGTGGGTGCAGCAGAGACATTTAATCAGTGTCTCTGGGTGCAGGTACGTATAAATTCAAATTCAAATTCAAATTCAAATTTTTATTAAAGCCTAATCAAAGGGCCATAGTGGGCATATAATCATATAATAAACAAAGAAAAAAAAAAACAATCATACACACAAACACACTCAATTTGCACACACCCATCAAACTGATTGTTACTGATTGGTACATGTATTAACAACAAAAGAACATAGAGACTGGTGTAGCTGAGGAGAGTACAATGGGAGATAATCCTAATTGAATGATAAAGCTCATAAAAATATCATATAGTCTTACTTTGGGATTTACGTGTAGAAAGATTAAGCTCTAAATAATCTATTAATTTAATTATAATATTTTTGTTCTCATTTGACAATATCCAAATAAAAAGTTGATGAGAGTTAAGTTGAGTAAGATTTTTGTTGGTGGTAAACAAGTCATACATAAATTTTTTCCTAGTGGTGTTGTAAAGTTTACATGAAAAGAGAAAATGAATCTCATCTTCTATTGTATGTGAATCACAATATTGACAGATCCTTTCACATCTTTCAATGATGACCAGTTCAGGAGACCAGTAATCGAACATATTGCGCATGTACGAATTCTTCACCGCGGGAGGCAATAAAAATACTTTTAATGATTTCGCTCAGAGTGGACCAAAGGTGACACTGTAATGGAATCGTATGAGCATGTTACATTAAATATTCAAAGAATATGTCGATAACGACGAGTCTGTTAATAGAATGCACTTCCATTTATCAAAATTTTAATTAATCAAGTTCAATCACTGAAGCCTTTTCATATACATAAGTACTATATCCTACTACATATATCGCCTATCGATCTCAAGCCGTTCGCATACAACAGCGGAGCTGTTGAACAAAAAACTATTTATCATTTTTAGATCAAGCATAAAATGTTTTAAATTATTCTTCACTGTTCAAACACACTTAATATTTAAGCTATTTAAATGGTGGGAATCCTTGAGGAATCCTTAAAAATATATATTTCAATTTGAGAAATTTACAGACACCTCCTCCTTTATTTCTTAAAAAAAAAGAAGGAAAGTAACCTAAAAATATATGTCATATGGCAATTTTTTTTTATTTTTATAAAAAACCAACACTTCTTTTTAATTTAATTTTTTATTATAAATATTATTTTACTGCAAAATATAATTTAAAGACAAATGAATATTTTCATTCCATTCTATTTCCTCTTTGATTACAAACTGAATAAGTTGAGAATGTATTCTAAAATGTACTAAACTACAGTCTTACTGATAATCAGATTTATCACTTATCGACTGGGAATTCCTGTAATTGTAGTCCTTTATATAAAATAAATGAGTACATCTGTTATCTTAAACTTGTAAAAATATCAGGTTGAAATAAATCTTAATTTTACATCTCCATTCAAATTCTCTAACACCATTGATACAAATTATATGCAAATCAATCATATTGGAGAATCACTGACCATTTCAGTATTTTAACCCACAATTTTTTGTCTATCTTACAGAATTATCACAAAAAAGATTGAAATGATTCATACAACTTTAATTAACATGGAGTACATGATCCATTGCTTACAGGTATAATATATATCCTTGCTCCAAACTGCCAGTCCACTATAGGTTTTTTGGTTTGAGAGGAATGATAAATAATTATGTGCATATAAGGCTAGTTCAATTAAATTTTTAGACT
Organism: Geukensia granosissima; assembly: GCA_032357055.1. Taxonomy (NCBI): domain Eukaryota; kingdom Metazoa; phylum Mollusca; class Bivalvia; order Mytilida; family Mytilidae; genus Geukensia; species Geukensia granosissima. The sequence continues at coordinate 4,907 of JAULBM010050482.1, read as the reverse complement.
GTTATTCTAATGTATCACATCCCTCAAGGTACAATCCCAATTTATCATTTGCATTTTTTTCCAGAAAGCAAACTATATTTTGGATTATACAAATGTACATGATGATGAGAATCTAAAAACAAGCATTCCTGCTAACACCTGTAGGTTTCATTTAATATTCCTGATCTCTGTATTTCTAAGATAAAAAATAATTTTTTCCATAATATTCAAAATTAAATTTTTCCCAAAGTTTGCCCCCTTTTAGCTCAAAAATGGCAAGAGATAGAGAAAATCTGTTGACATAGAACTGAAAGCTCTCTTTAGGAATCAAATGCAAACAGAGGTGCTTCGCAAGCGCAGCATGATACGACCGCAGCACGTTGAAATGTGAAAAGTAAACAAAAGACCCTTTGGGTAAGTGTGGACACAGTATTTTGTTGGACACAATAATGCGCTCGACACAGTATAGATCTGGACACAGTTAAGTGCTGGACACAGTAAAATGCTGGACACAGTGATATGACTGGATAAAAGATCACTTTGACTCATATTATCCTCAAAACTGGTATAACTTTATTAAAGTTTTTAATAAGGAATCCTTTGGAAAAAAACCCCATCAAAATCATATTAAAAATAAAATTTTTTCATATTAGATGAAATTGAATTCCCCCTCCCCCAAACACTACTTTGACCCCTTTTAGCTCAAACGGTACGAGACAGAGAAAATCTGTTGACTTACTACTGAAAGGTCTCATTGAGAGGGAACAAATGCAAAAAAAAACATCAAAATCGGATGGAAAATAAAAATTTCTCATCTCCTGCAAAATCACATTTTTTAACCCTTTGACCCCTATTAAACAAAAATTGGAAAAAGCTACAAAAAATGCTTGGAGTAACTTTTGTTGAATTTTTCATGAGGAATCATTTAGAAAAAAACCCTATCAAAATCGGATTAAATATAAAATTTTTTACATATTAAAAGGAATTGAATTCCCCCTCCCCCACTACTTTGACGACCTTTAGCTCGAAAACGGTTCGAGATAGAGAAAATCCGTTGACACAGTTCCGAAAGCTCTCATTGAGAGGAATCAAATGAAAAAAAACCATCAAAATCGGATGAAAAATATAAATTTCTTGTCTCCTGCAAAATCGCATTTTGAAACCCTTTGACCCCTTTAAAAAACGGTAAACTTTACAAAAAAATGCTTGGAGTAACTTTTATTGCATTTTTGGTAAGGAATCATTTTAAAAAAAAACCATCAAAATTTCATGAGAAATTAAAAAAGTTTCAAAAATTAGGGCGTGGCCCTTTTGGACCCCTCATATCTCAATAACAGTAAGAGATAGGTCATGACGCTGTGTCTTATTATGTTGACTTTTTCATTAGAAATACAAAGAAAGAAACCCATCAAAATTGGACAAGAAATAGAGATCTTGCATTCAAATAAGAGAAAAACACCTTTTGGTCCCTCCTAAAAAAACGGGTGGGGCTAGATCCCCCAAAATCAACAACAACCTTTATTTTCAATCAATTGTCTATGTTCCAAAATATTAAAAGGATTGGTTATCTAGAACAAAAGTTATCGTGCGGAAACTAACCTGTCTACAGACGCCAACGCCGACGACGCCGACGACAACAGCGCCATACCATAATACGACCGCAATTTTTTTGCGGTCGTATAAAAAGCATATTTGTATTGCATATTTTCTGTAAATTTGATTTGTATCCAAGCATAGATGTGGGCAATACCATATCATTAGCCGGTTATTATGTTTCATTTCAATACTCGTGTGGATCTGAAGTCAGTAACGGATTTACATCACTGATCAATCTAGGTCAGACGGCAGAGCGGCAATGTTAAAGAAAACCACACTGAACATCCATCCTTACCTTCTATTATATACAAAAACAGAGGTGCTTCGCAAGCGCAGCATGATACGACCGCAGCACGTTGAAATGTGAAAGGTGAACAAAAGACCCTTTGGGTAAGTGTGGATACAGTATTTTGTTGGACACAATAATGTGCTGGACACAGTAATGTGTTGGACATAGTATAGAGCTGGACACAGTAAAGTGCTGGACACAGTAAAATGCTTGACACCGTGATGACTGGATAAAAGATCAATTTGACTAATATTATCCTCAAAACTGGTGTTTCTTTGTTAATTTTTTCATAAGGAATCATTTGGAAAAAACCCATCAAAATCGTATTAAAAATAAAATTTTTTCATATTATATGAAATTGAATTCCCCCTCCCCCCACTACTTTGACCCCTTTTAGCTCGAAAACGGTAAAAGATAGAGAAAATCTGTTGACATACTACTGAAAGCTCTCATTGAGAGGAATTAAATGCAAAAAACCCCATCAAAATCGGATGAAAAATAAAAATTTTACATCTCCTACAAAAACGCATTTTTTACACCCTTTGACCCCTTTTATACAAAAAACTGTACATTTTACAAAAAAATGCTTGGAGTACTTTTTATTGCATTTTTCATAAGGAATCATTTGCAAAAAACTCCATCAAAATCGGATGAGAAATAAAAAAGTTTCAAAAATTAGGGCGTGGCCATTTTTGGACCCCTTCTATCTCAATAACAGTAAGAGATAGGTTATGACGCTTGTGGCCTATTATATTGACATTTTCATGGGGAATACAAAGAAAAAAACCCCATCAAAATTAGACAAGAAATAGAGATATTGCATTCAAATAAGAGAAAAACCCCTTTTGGCCCCTCCCCAAAAAACGGGTAGGGCTAGATCCCCCAAAATCAATACCAACCTTTATTTAGAACCAACTATCAATGTCCCAAAATATTAAAAGGACTGGTTAACTAGAACAAAAGTTATCGTGCAGAAACCAACCTGTCTACAGACGCCAACGACAACACCGACGACGACGACGCCGACGCCGACGACAGCATCATACCATAATACGATCGCAATTTTTTGCGGTCGTATAAAAAAACCAACATATACCCGTCAGCCAGCATTTTAGACTCCCAGATCACATACTGGAAAATTTTAATCACATGGAAATCTATCAAATCGAAAAGAACTGAAGATTACAAGACAAGCAGAGGGAAAATCGAGAAAAGTTTTGGATAAAAGGATTCCATGATCTCCATCTACATGGAATAAAAAGAAAGAAATATTTACAATACGAGTCACCTTTTTGTTTGTTCTACTAGTTTTTACACCCACCATCTGAATGTGTACATCTTACTTTGTATTATTTTTACGCCACTTTACGACTTGTGAGATCTTTGTTTATGTAAACCTAATACTGTTGAATCACCGAACACTTCTTTATATAGCAGGAGAGGAACCTGCAAGTGGAGAAACCGTACGGTCACTCATCCACAGCAGGTTCAAGGCACGGATGTAGTTCATAGTTTGAACGAAATTTTGCTATAAAATTATTTTTCATGCACATAATTTATTTCATAATATTTTCAATTTTCTAATGTAATCGTTGCACAATCAATTACACTTATATATGATTGCCGTATAGGGAATACGTACCAAAATCTTGATGTAGCCTGTGTTTGTTTCAACGTTGTGTTTGGTTTTGAATATATAACAGTCGGGCAACTTATGACAGATTTTGTTAATTTCTTTGCCCGTGTATATCTGTAATTTGATGACCTTACCCCGCATTTGTGTGCTTCAATGCACAGATGTAGTGTCGTCGACATCTCACATGTAGCGGCCGTCTTGAACTTAAACTGAGGTGCGAGTTTTTACTCCGTGTTGAAGTCCTCTCTGTGATTTTGAGATGAAGAACAGCAAAGAAAGCCCTGTTCCTTTGCTTGGAATTTCCTTGTACGTATGAGATGTTTGTGATATGAATGATTACACCATATCCTTTCTTTCTATATACAATAAATAAACGTATCTCAATTTTTTTTCACACTTTGCATTCAAGTCCATTTAAGTAACCAGTTCCTTTTACCAGACATTTCAAAAATACCATATTTTCATGATATTAAAAATTATTGCTACTAGAATGTAATTAAATTTATCTCAGTAAGGCATGTCCAATAAACAGGAACAACTTTTGCAACATTACATAAATTTTCGATCGAGAAGAAATCCTATATTTCAGTTAATCAAGAAAGACAACTCTTTACTGAATCCAACAGCAACTAAAACCCAGTACATCTACTTAATTGTGTTTTATATATGATTGGTTGATTGATTCATTAGAAAATATTTTAAGCATATTCAGGACAAGATTTAGAACAAGTTATCAAACAATAAATCATAAAAGGGGCTTCCTGGGGGAATCTAATAGCTACGGGATGCCAAATTGGAACTGTTTGGGTGGGTAAATTAGGCCTATGCAACTGGTCTTCCACGGACCACGTACTCATTACGAGCTGTTGCAAAGGGAGCGTTAACGTGCTGAGAGCGTGGCATTTTCCCAACACGGGGCATGGCGGTAGCGTTCCCGTCCAATACGGGTTGAGAATTTATAAATCCCACAAAATGCAACAACGGACGCCCCTTTAGGAGGGGTTCTACCTTCTGGCGGAGAAACCGAGCAACAAATTTCTTAAACCCGGCAGCCCTCGAGGGCACCTTTATCTATAAAAATTTTAATGAGAATTATGATTTTTGTTTGCACGTTTGGTATCTTCGAATTCCATTAAAGAGATATACAATGTAATAATAAATTATATTTTCTCATCTTGCTGATAAACAGTAAGGTCTTTTAAACAATATGAACAAGTAACAAAAATAAAATGGTGGAAGTAACCGTGATTTGATTGATTGATTGTTGTTTAACGTCCAAAGGCAAATATTTATGCTTATTCAGGACGAATACAGGTTAAACAATAAATCAAATATGTAGACTGTGAGCAAGGGACCGGTAAGAGAGGGACTTTTAGACTGCCACTGGAAAAATTGCGGGTTGGATAG
>JAULBM010050471.1:0-10543 GCA_032357055.1 Geukensia granosissima | reverse complement strand
GAAGATCCGTCAAACGTTATGAATTTCTAGTTACATTCATGGACAAAAAAAATTAAATATACAGTCCATGATATGGTGAACGTCTATAACCTTAATATAAGGCTAACAATCAGGAAATAATATAAATATCATTTTGGGAAGATTTTAACTGTATCTTTCCAATTTAAATTCCAGTATCCGAAATTAAATAAATATATATGTCAGAAAGATACGATCCACATCTTATATAGGTTTATAAAAAAAATTATGAAGCCGTTAAATTATAAGAATAAATGAATTTCGACAGCGACATAATTTTATATCATTTGCTATTGATCAGCTTTCTGGCTTATTCGTTAAACATCTTTTTGTAATTTCCGCATGAACATTTTTGTTGAGGAAACTTCATTGATAGACTGAGAGACTATAAGTTCACACGGAATAGCCTAAAGAAACATTATTAAAACAAACAAAAGTACAAAAAACATTCAAAAGTAAAAGTAATCTAAGCATTGATGTAATTACCGTTTTATAATATATAAAGATATGCAATGAACTCATAAAGTGTAAATTTTTGCATTATATTGTATGCTGCACCTTTCATTCATTTTAAACAAAACAAAATTTTAAACATATCAGTCACAGTTTTGATATAGAGGAACTACAAGGTTTTACAAGACAATTGCCACTGTTGTCTTTATATTTAATGTCTATTTTGTACCAATGGTATAAAAGAATATAAGCCTATGTCGTTGAAAATTTAGTAATACATTAATTCATTTTTCTTAGATTTTATTGAGCACTTATTTACAAGACTTGAAAATACAAATTAACCCGTAATTGTGACTCATTTGATCATCAATGGCATTGACTATATACACATAATTTTTATATTGCAAAAAATATTATATTTTACCTGAGGACTTCTAGCAGTTTCAACGTCTTCATAATAATTTACTTTCATTTTTAATTATCCTGTAATTAATATTTCACTTTGCACAAACGATGGACAGCAGCGTTCTTAATGACAACAAGGATGACAATAGTTTGTACATTATGTCTCATTAACAAGTCGTGTAGAGGCGGTGCCATATATAATACAAATATGTATTTTGGCAATTAGTTGTTACGCTTGATTGATGTTTAAGACATCATCGAGGGTATAATATTAATGAAATCTGGGGGAGTTTGACATTTACACAAAATTAATCACATTCACGAGTTTTTCTCTTGTCCATAGAAGCTACTAATCTGAATTAATTCCCATAGTATCGGTAAAGAAAGTTTCCAATCGGATTCTTTTGTTGGACGTTCACAAATTAGTACACAGCACATTTATGTTCGCTTTCGTACTTTGCCGGACGGGGTTAGTGGAACCATTTTTTTAAGTAACTTAATGTTATGATGTTTTTTTTTTACTTTGCCGGTCATTGATTTTGCTGAAACGGAAATTTGTAAGGGCCACCATTTTTGTGCAGTTTGGACCGTTTTCTTTGCTGTTGACGGTGACAACGGTTAGCTGTGTACTGCCATATATGGTGTCCGTCAGTCGACAGGTCTATAGATTGGATAGCATACAGAATTACGTTGATTCAGAAGTAGTATACAAAGTACTTTTTGTCGGAGGCTCTTCCTTCCGGATTGGATTTCTACTACCAGACTGCAGAACTCATCATTGAAATTCCGGTCCACACGTAGTAATTGTTCAAACAACCTGCACATCAGCACGTCACAACAATGTGACTGATGTTTAAATGAATGAGATTTCAGAACAAATTTGAATATATTGTGTAATAAGACTGTATATTAAGTATTCTTTGTAGTATCTGATTCTAATTATTCAATATACCAATCAGAAATAATAAGCATAAGACAGCAATAAGAATATTATTTACATTTTTAAAGTATCAATTACAATAAACAGAATATCTCTTCAGAATTTGAATGAACACACAGAAGGAATTCAAAGATACCAAAGGAGCAGACCGGAACACACAACACTACACTAAAAAGTAAAGTTAGAGTAACAAGAACACTACAAAAACCAGAGCCGTGAGTTCAGGTGCTGCGGGAGGGTAACCGACTCCTGCTCCATTTTTGGCAACCGTCGTGTTACTCAATTGACAAAGCCGGTGTATGGTCAAAATCTATGTTAATCACAACCGGTATAGGAACGCATTTGTAATCACGACAGTGGGAAGATATCCATTGTCATTTGTGTAATGAATATTTCGTACCGTTCAACGAAATTATGATGGCGACGGAAAAATTTCCAAAGTGACGACTCAAATCTTTCCCTGTGAAATCCTTTGCTCGTTATTTTTTATTATTTTTTTTTTTGTCAGGTACAACCCTCTATCTTTAAAATCTTGTTAGAAAGCAAAAAACCAGGAATAGTGTATCATTTAAGGAATACACACTCAGGTTTGGCTTGAATGTTGCTAGACATGAACGGAATGTTTACATGGGAAAATCAAAGACATCTCTCTTGCCGCAAAGATTGTTCCTAACCCGCCCTTACTGTCAATTTCTAAATGTAAGTCTATGTATGAAACAGAATTTCTGTTTCTGTAGTTTCTTTGATTTCAAGTTCAATGGGATAGATGAGGTCAACATAGTCACCAAATTTAGAATTATCTAAGAAAGGACAGCATCTATATAGCGGAACGTGAACACAAAGGATTGAGCCAACTTACTCTTTTCTCTGCAGAAGGCTGGGTATGAAGTCAGCTTCATACGAATAAAGGAATAAACCAGCAAGAATTGGGGTGAACAGTTGGTCCCCATTGGAATGCCGAAAGTCTGTTTAAACACACGTCGGCCAAACATTACAAAAATGATGTCAATCAAATAATCTAGCATTCCGCAAATGTCATCCTCGGAGGACTTTTTATTAGAGTCAGAGTGGTTTATAACAAAATAAGGTTTGTCTCTCCCTAGAATCAAATATTTGTATCTGCGTTTGCAATCTTTTTTTTAAAAAGCATGGGTGAACTAAAACTCTCAATTTTTGTTTGAGTTTTGAATGTGGAATAGTAGTAATAATAATAATTGATGCTATTACAAGAGGTAAGGAACCTTGATTTGAGGCATTCTTACAGATCTTTGAAATTTTTGGAATCCACATTTGATTCAAGCCACCTCTGGAATGCTTTGTTTCACAGTAACTCTGTAGACCCCTTTACTGCTGAAAGAATAACTGTCAGTATCTTGCAAAGAGGTTTTGTGGAGCATTTGGCAGACCCTAAGTACGTGGCAGATAGACAGGGACAATTGATTTAGTAAGAAAAAAATTGCAGGAATTATGTTCTCTAAAATTATTTATTTCTTAAAATGGACGGATTTGCACTATATTTTTATCATGACAGTCGGAAGATATCCATTGTCTTCTGTGAAATGGATATTTCGTACCGGTCAACCAAATCATGATGGCAACCGAAAAACTTCTGGAGTAATGACCACCATTAAATTTCTTATCACTTATAAGGCGTGAATCGCGCGTTCGACTTACATCGCACGAAAAATTGTTTGTCAGTTACCTGCTGAAGATCTGTGGTTGAACACACAAGCTTCCTGCATTAATAAACCTGACCACCGCGATGTGACTGACATATTGACAAATAAACAAACAAAAGAGCATACTAGAACTTTAATACAATCACAAGTGCAAGGCTTCTTTTATCAACCGTTTTTTCATCGTTCATTATTTACAAGTTTCCAAAAAAGGATAATCCGTCAACTTACTTCGACGTGCATTCGACTTGGAGTTGTATGCTCTTATTTATTTTTGGGCACTGAAAATGAAAGGATATAGGGTAAATGTCAGAGAGACTGCACTTCAACCACGAGAAGAGCAGAGAAATTTACAAATCTAGAGGTCTACAATAGACCTTCAACAAGGGTTGAATACCACTCCTTGTGAAAAGCTCTAAATCGTCCTAAATAAAAAATCGTGTATGCGTAAAATAATACTGCTTTTATCTGAAGATTATCAAAAATGAAAAAGTAACAAAACATAAATACGAAGACAAACCTATGACCACAATTCCTGACTTGGGAAGGCATATAAGACATGTGGTTGGGTTAAGCTAGTTTAGTGGATACCCAGCCCTCCTCACCCAGTGGTCAAAAGAAAAAATCAAAGAAAACAAAAGCAGCAACCGACGAACTATAAAAATCAAACAAAAAGTCACCCAATACGACTAGAGAGTACATTAATTAAAATAAATATACTTAACACAAATACTTGCAAATAAGATAATCTATAAGGAATGCTCGCAATTACTGAAAGCAAGCTAAGGGTGAGATTACTGGTGATAAAACATCAAGCCTCCCAACACGAGATGTCTTCAAAACACGTGTTCATTCTGACGATTTAATACTGTGTTGTCAATAGACGTGGAGAAAGACAAGATTGATGGAATGTTTTTTGGAAAGTTACAGTTTACATTTTTCCAACGTTGTAGTTTGTAAAATTCTCTGATTGTTATCACTTATTGCCATTTATATTACGTTATAAACTGTAAATTGCATTTGCTCCGTGAATATAACTGGAAATCAAACAATTTGACTGATTTTCCTATTTTTGGCCCGTAGCGTGTCTAATGAAGGTAATTCCAGATCGCTTTTAAAATTGGCTTTTGAGAATTTATTATATGCAAGATGTTGATCGTGTCTTTGTGGCATATATTCCATATTCTTTCTTTTTAATATTGTCAAAAATGTGAAATTTAATGCAACCAATTTTAAAACAGGATAATCAGGCAACTCACAACAGTTTAACGTCACAAAAATGATTATTTGCATGATATTAAAATAGTGTCAAGAGGTCCTATTCAATATAATTATCCTATAATTAATATGTTATACATGACAAGAGCTATAATGCCCGTCAAAAATAATAGAAATAGCTTGTAAAACAAAATTTACCTTGTGGATATATATAAAAATATATCGTTAGTTATTAATAGATTTTTTCACATATATTTTACAACATTTAGGTTGCACTTACACTCACATAATTAATCAAACATTAAAAAATAAAATCAGAATAATTATTTTAGCATACATCCATTTTTTTCAAACGGGGGAGAAAATAGCAATTAATATTATAGATAAATATTATATGAGAGTATTACATTTAAAAAGCTAAGTCAGCTTCAAAAACTAGCATTTTTCATATTGTTGGCATTTCTCTATTAAAAGGAGTAAAAGAGTTCGCAAGGAGTTAGCGGCTTCCAAGCCTTTATCCTTTTGTTTTCGTATTATCTTTTAGTTTGATTAAAATTGTTTTGTCTCTTTGAACTATGCACTTTTGATCGTTCACATGGTTATTCTACACTGGACTTGAAAGTAATCTGTTTTCCATTGTAAAGTTGAATCTGTATACCTGGCTGTTTTATAATAATTGTATATAAATCGGTGTTGAATGTTGGCACATGTAATTTCTGCATCTTTGTCTGTAAACATAGAACTTGAAAATAAAATTAAACCAAGAGGTTGTCAATTGAACCATTATATGTTGTTTTATTGAAAAAAAAATATCGGAATTTTTGAGAAATAAAGTAAAAATGAAGTTCTCGTAGACTTAGCTCTCAAAACCAAACAAAATATTAACCACATACAACAAAAACAAGTAAACATACATTTGACAAAAAAAATAATCATTTTTAACTTTCATTATTGATAAATAACAGTGTGTTGCTATGGTTATTGAATAATTCTAAACTGAAATCATTTAATTTTGCACCTTCTTTGATACTTAGCTTACTGAATGATAAATGGATCTCCAATCTAAATCTGAATTGTCGTGTCTGTAGACCTTCCCCTTTTGTCTGGTCCCTCGGTTTTCTTTCGATTCTTCTTAATAAATGTGTGTGTCCATTTCTCTTTGAATTTCTGTGGTGTCCCAATATTCGATATCCAGCTAGGAAAATTGATCTTTTAAATTCATTAAGAATATAGTAAACAGGGGTGTCATGTTATAAAGGTCACAAAGGAGAAGTTACGTTAAGCCCCATATTTGGCCATTATTTTACATTTTGTGACAAAATAATAAGTTGTTGTGAAAATGCTGTTTAAAAATCGTCTTTTAATAATTTATTACTTTTTCTTGTATACTTTTTGTCATTTCGATAAAATTAAAGGGTATATTTGACTAATTTGACAAGAATTTAACATTTTCGGTAAAAATACTAAATGTTTGCAGTTCTTTTGTTCAAAATAGATATGATGGCACAAAAACTTTAACCAAACATATGTACTTGATAGATCTTTAATTGTGCAAAGTTTGGTGGAGATGATTTTGTGCGAACTGCGAACTATATTAAAATCGCAAATAATGTATCAAATAAATAATTATTTATTTTTTTCACATTTTAAGCATTTTCTATGTGTCATGTGACCATTGTAGAACAAAGTAATCTAAAAATTCTCTTGGATTTTCTTTTAACATGTATAGACATTATTCAATACAAAAAATATAAAATAATAGATATAAGCCAATTTTTATTTTTAGCCAAATTCTTGGGCCAAAAATGGTCCTAATCGACCTTCGTCACTCTACAAAAACAATCATTATGATGAAAGGTCATTAACTATATACGTACATTTATTAAACTGTTTTCATTATTTAAACAAGTTTTTTTTATTAACTCTAATGTTTGAATTATGCCAAGTATGTTTTTGTTTTATATAATTCCCTCAATCTTTAGTTGATGTTGTTTGGCAAACGACTCAAAAACACTTGCTTATTGTATTTAGCCCCAAGCTCAACTACGTTAAGTAATTCCAAATTTGATTTTTATTGAGATACTGAAAGAGTCCAAGGGTGTGGGAATGTTCTAGCCTAATGATACCAAATTGGAATAGTATGGGAAAATGTAGCCTAAGCAAGTGGCCAGCAATGACCACTCGTTAAGAGCTGTCAATGTGCTGAGGGCGTATTACTCTGCCAACACTGAGCTGGCGGTCACGTTCCCGTCCGAGACGGTTTGAGAATTTATCGACTCCGCCCATCCAGTGGACGGTCAGCTGTAAAATCAGAAACGAAAGAAAAAGGAATAAACGAAAAGCAAAGAAAAGAAAAGAAATTAAACGAACAGAAATGAACGAAATGCGATGAACAGAAACGAAAATCAAAAGAAAAGAAAAAAGCAAAACAAAACTAAACAAAACGAAATCGAAAAAGAAAATGAAAAAATTAACTGGAGAAACTGAACAAAATAAGAACAAAACGAAAAAGTAAATTAAAAGAACGAAAGCTACGCGACTGAAATCTTAATCGCAGGCGGAGAAACAATACGGCATTTTTCCATACCCCGGCCGCCCTCGGAAGGGCGGTGTTCAATGGTTTGAAAGAAAATTTCCAATCATTTATCTCCCTTACGTAGAATAGTGACAACCTAGTGAATAGTGAGAAATTGATAGCTGCTTTTTAAGGCTATAGTTGAAAGAGTGACCCACAAAATAACCGAGATTTCGTCAACAAACGTTGGAAATTCAGCGGTGCAGTTCTCTGAAACTGGACACATTTTTGTACTTTTCAAAGTTTCTATATCTTCCTTATTCGTAATATCGCCTTCAATCAAATCTTATTCTATATTCTTTAGTTTACGTTAATCATGCGAGTTCAGTCATATCACCTTCGAAAGAGAATTATCTCTACTGTTGTTAAATGTCTCAATTTCTTTTTGGATTTTTTCTGTTCCACTATTTTCTCTCCCTTTTGTTTGTTTTTTTTTTCATTTCAGTTAATGTTTTAATCGTTTTTAAATAATTGTGTCTTGGCAGGGTACAAAAATATATTTTTAGGTTTTCCCACATTCAAATCCAATTTGCTGTGGACGTATATTGAATCCTTTAGATATTCTTTTCTTAACCGCTTTAGTTCAAGATTCAACATTTGAGTAATATCCTTATTTGGCTGAGCAATTGAATATTCATCTCTAAGTTATACTAATTCGGCCTCAATTTCATCGTAAGCTTCTGCGGAAGAATAACGAAAATAATCTGGAGAGATAAAGACATATCCTATTAAAATTTTGGTAAAATTTTACACTGGAATATCATGTTAGAAAGATTAAAAAAAATCAAAATCAGGATCTATAAATTTTATATACTTTTGCAAATCAGTGTTGAATATTATTGTAATTCCTCCTGACCTTCTAACAAAATGTTTGTTTTTTCGTTTCGATTGTAATAAGATTGCTCTATATTCAGATCATATAAGTCTATCAGTAAAATCATAAAATCATTTGTTTTGATACCCACAAACCAAACATTTAGGCAAGATATATTAAGTTTTTTTTATATTTTTATTGACGCAGACATTAATAACTTTACTTTGGTCCAATTGTCTTCTTATTAGCTTGTCCTAGAGGTGGCCTAGGGGGGTCTTCCTCCAGCATATCCGGTTGGCTAGCCTAAGTGCCGTCTGAGAAAAGGGTTACCTTGCTGAACCGGAGGAACATTTCGTGCTTCCCTATGCCGAACACCTAAATCTGTGGGACGGTTACAAGTTAAAGATCAATATTTCCGAATTATCTTCCAGATAGAACCGCTGTCCATTTACAAACCGTTTACCCTCTTTGAATTTCACCTGCTGATCCCGTCGCTGATCCAGCTGAATTACTGGCTATAAAACTTTTCATTATTTCAGTAGGCCATTATTCAAACACCGAGAATTGGGGGTCTTTTAATTTCGATGGTGCTGCTTTTGGTGCATTATTACCCACTTTACGACTTTCAAACTTTGCAACGATTGTTCATGGTTTGTTATCTATACGATGCAGAAAACTATGCACTATGTGCAAAGACAAATGTTTAGCCACGTTTTTGGTCTAAGACTTTGGCAGATAAATGAAAAATGGCTAATATCTATTATTTTATATCGTAAGTATTAACAAATACCTATAAAAAGAAAATACAACGGTTTTTTTTAGATTTAATAAGTTCTACAACGATCATTCGTCACATTGAAATTGCTTTAAATGTTGAAATTATAAGAAATTACGTTATTTGATACAAATCTTGATATAATTTTGTCAACTTTGATATAGATCGCACAAAACCATCACAACAAAACTTTACACAAATAAAGATCAATTAAGTACAAATGTATAATTAAAATTTGTGGTGTTTTTGTTCGATCTAACACCTCCACAAATTTGGTATTTTCAGAGAAAATGTTGCATTCCGTTTAAAATGGTCAATGTTTTGTCGAAATAGGTATATGATAATAATTATTAATAGACGATTACTTAACAGCATTTTCACAACTTTTTGCTGTGTCTCAAAATTTTTAATTTGCACCAAAATATGGGGTTTGCTGTACCTTTTCCCTTGATATCATCCATCACTTATGTCGTGAATGTTTTCAATACCCTTTCAGCGTGTACATTTTTAACTAGAATCCTCGGGAATTTCACTAAACAGCAAGTTTTCACGCATCGATCTAGATTGTACTTCGAGCATTTAATTTCTTTCAGTTCAATATTTTCTCGCTTGAAATTGTCATCGTATCTTTGTATTTAACCCATTCTATTATTACCGTCTATGCAAGTGTGTTCCGATATTTCGACCTTGTTTTTCATAAGATGGATCCGTTTTCACCATATATAATTAGGCCTCAAGTGATAACATGCTTTCGATACACCCAAACTTTTTGTCAATGGCTCAATTAACGAAAACTTTGAATGAATGTTACAAAGAACCACCTTTAATGATTGTCCGCTTGAAATAAAGGTGGGGTGGGTTGGTCATCAAAACTTCAATTTCGGGTTACCGCTGTAGTGTTACATGGTATATCCATTCGCATAGTCTGCTCATGTTTCACTCTCCGAGCAGACTCTAATTTTCCACTGGAGTCAGTTTAAGATGACAATAGTGTATTGTTTTACATTGTAAGTATTGTATCATTTTGAATACTGTTCAGACACGTAGACATAATAAATTAAAATGTCTAAATCGACAAATTACACACTAATAATGTTTTCAACATATGATGTGATCAATATAAAATACAGATTTTCCCTCAATCAAACCTACTTCTACTTCACTATCAACATTCACAACAACTGTTCAACAGCCAAATCCAAATGCGTGCAAAGTGTTCCTCTAGATTTACTCCCATCAGACACGCTAATTCATTGATTCTGTCGATTTTTAATGCGATGTGCATTTGCAATGTCAATTTTTTCAACGTCACCTATACTAAGATACATGTACCTATGCTGCGTAAAAATATCCGAGTGATTGGTTTGTGATGTTCTCTATTTTCCTGATTAACCACCAGTAACTGCACGAGGCTGAAGAACAACAGATTCGATTTAAACAGATGTTTATGGTACAATTTATCAGACTCAATTTGCTAATTCGCTTAATTATTCATAGTTGATGTTATGCGAGCGGTTATTTTCGAATCATGTTTCACACTTTGATTAGTCATATTTAATGAATTCTCATTATCAGTTTGATGAATAGAATAGAATAGAATATTTTATTGTTCCATAATGGTCCCACAAGGGGAATGTTAATGCATACAAAACACAAACATACATGTAAT
>JAULBM010050470.1:0-20343 GCA_032357055.1 Geukensia granosissima | reverse complement strand
GCGGAAAAATAATTTCCCTATACCCCCAGAAGAAATACAATAAGGGCTTTCCGTTGGAAGGAAAGCCCTTAAAAATGTCGATGAAAAACCCGTAATGTAGTAATGTCTAAGAAAAAAACCTCTCCTTAATATATACATCATATACTAATACCGCTCAATGTTGCAATATGTACATGAAATCAGTGTTTGCAATCGTGACGTAGAAGAGAGGAATATTATATAATTACTCCTTGTGAAAAACTTTAAATGCCCCTAATAAATAAAACGCGTAAACGTTTTTGTTTTTGTCTACTTTTGTTGTAATGTTCTTTTATATTGTCTGTTAATATGATATTTACTGTTAAAACGAAGTTTCTAGTTCTATTAATCTATTAGCTTTTTAACCTTTGGATTGTCCTTTAATTTGCCTTTGCTCTTGTAGGAGGAATTCCACCCACTAAGATAAATAAATCTTTCTAGACTTCATCAGGATCATTTGTCATGAGATATAATTGGGGATTGTGAATATAATTGATTGATCATTTTTGTATGCTTTACACAGGGATAATGCAAGGTATGATACAAAATTCTTGATGACATTTCATATACTTCATATCACAACATTAACATCTAATGTAAATATAGGGGCATAGGCGATATGTTCCTAATTGCTAAAAGGTGATTTATTTTAGAGAAAAATTACTTTTATACACACATATCATGATATTAGGAATTAGTGAAAATGGCCTACTCTGCACATAATTGGATAGACTTGTACTTTTCCTTTAGCTATATCGTGTATATTTCACGCTGTCACTGTATTGCAACTTTCCTGTGAGTTTTGATTTTAAAAGTTTCAAGGGCAAAGTCTTGATAATGTCCTGTCAGTTTTCTTTGTAAATAAGTTAATTCCGCACACTTGTCAGAAGTACCTTTATTAACATCCAGCACGAATAAGGCTGGAAATGGAGAGAGCGAATTACATGCCAACATACATAGTCTTCCAAGTAACTATTGATAATCTGTGTCGTTAAAAACTACCTGATATTTAAAAGAACTAATTGGGAAATATGTAAAAGGAATTTGAAGATACCAAAAGCGCAGACAGAAATTGCAAAGTAGGAAGACAGAAAAGTCCATGGCCAACAAAATGATATTAAAGACGAACATATAATACACAACTGAAAAGTAAAGCTGGAGTTACACGAACCCTACAAAAACCAGGGTTAGTTCAAGTGCTCCAGAAGGGTAAGAAACTCCTGCTGTATGAAAGACAAGTTGCATATCTTACACATGTTTATAACAGATATTCAAAAGCCTCATTTAACTGAAATCAAAATGAAACGAAAGAAAAAATATTAACATCCGAAATATGGTTTGTTTTTCAATACGCATCTTTTTTGCCAAAACCAAAGACATTAAAATTGGTATATGCGGCTTCTCCGCTAAGAACGCGGCATTTAGGAGTAAGAGCATACACTGGACGGCCCAGAGTCAGAATAATGTGTCTGGGTAAAATGGCATGTCTTCCTGCGGACTGGACGTTAAGCACCATTCAATCAATCAATCTATTTTGCCATAGTGATCATGTTTGTTAGTTCCCATATATACATTTGAATATTGCGGTATTTGATTCTAATATCAGAATGCAAAAAGCGATCGCGTACTCAGTTTTTTTCTAGCTAGCAATGATGTATTTAGTTATTAAAAATATATGTTTACCAATGTTGAATATGAGATGAATTTGCGTATGGTCTATATACATTTGGAGCCTAGGTGGCCGAGTGGTCTAAGTAGTTGATTTAAACTTACGTGTACAGATCACTGTAACCTATCACCTATACGGCGTTCTAGCCTGACATTGTACCATACAAAAACAGGTCAACAGGTTGAGTTTAACTCTCATCGCACGTGATAAGGTTTGTCAGTTACCTGCTCAAGGTCGGTGGTTCTCTCCGGGTACTCCGGCTTCCTCCACCAGTAAAACTGACCGCCGCGATATGACTGAAATATTGTTGAAAGTGGAGTTAAACCCCATTCAAACAAACAAACTTATCAAGGAAGTCATAGAAATCGAATTTTAATCTATAATGCCTTATATTACTATCAATTAATGAAATATATATACATGAATATTATCCTTGTTGTTAGAATAAATGTCTCTTATATGCAGTATATGTATTGTTGGATAATCAAAAACACACATTTACTAGGAAAGTGTAGGAGCCAGACCACAAACAAATCTGTTTTAATTTTTTTTTTAATTTGTCTCCCTCCCTCCTAGGTTTTGGGTCTGAAGGTTTAAGTTAAACGTAGTATTAATTTAGTGCAGCCTTATCTATTTCCTACATTTTTCAAATGATCAATGCATAACGCAGAGGTAATCCGCTCTCAATTTCATTCTTTGAAAACGCCACTTAAATCTTTCAGCGTGTTGTATTCCTCATGTTTTTGTTAAATAAAATTCTAATTACCTCTCTAGTTATAACAGTTCCATCATCATTGTAGAATATTACTGTATAGGACTTGATGTTTTCCGATGACGTTAGCTCTACCTCTTCTACAGGAATTATCTTTGAAGGAGTGTACTCTATTATCAGTTTGTCTACTATGCTTTCTAACGGAGACTGTGAATTTGGTCTAAGGAAGTTAACATCACCTTTTGCATCACTGATAGTTATTTCACTGGACGGTATTGTAGTTACAGATTCCATTCCATCCGATACCTGACAAACAGGTGTAGTGGTAGACATGTGTCCTATACCTAAAAAAAATCCAGAAATATAAAATATCTTTCAAGATCAAAGAGCCCCTTTCCAATCAGCCAATAATGAATCGGTTAGGAATAAAATGCAATATACAAAATTTAATCCGTTGTGATAAAATTGACGTTTTGTGTTTAAGCACAAACGATGTTGAATGTGTTCTGTACATTCGTCCTTAATGTTTAACAGGAAAAAAAACTTTCTAAGAAATATATACAGCTTAAAATTGTGTTGTTGTTTTGTGTGTAAGTTATTTTTAACAATATAATTCTTGTTTTTATATATATTTGATGATCTGTCTTCGACAAGTACAAAGAAAATTTCATTCTTAACCATGTTCAATATGTCAATCACTCCAAAAACTTTTAACAAGTGAAAAAGAAAACAAAGGTATTGGCAGGTAGAAAACTTACTTGTAGAAATTCGTGGTGTTGAAGCTGTTGCTGGTGTTTCTATTTTTGTCACTACAACAAAGATATTGTATTCAGATTTCTTATACATAAAAGAATAAAAATAAAAATATAATTTACCTTACAATTCTTTATTATGTCAATAACCTATTGATAAATTGTGATAATTGTTATTTTTGACTTTTGCAACTGTCTATAAGCTATATTAATTCTTAAAAAATTGCGAAACATAATATTAAATAAAACTTATCGTGCTTCAAATCTTACCTTGGCTAGTAATTTCTGGTGTTTGTGAAGCTTTGGTTACAACTTCTAGAGTAGTCGTTTTTGTTGTGATAGCTGAAAGGAAGTTAACAGCAACATTAAGATGCTTTAATGGAGCAAAGTACTAAAATCTCTCAAACTGAGATTTTCTTCAGTTTAAATGTTGTCAAAATGAAAAAGCTTATTTTGTTAAAAAAAATTACTCTATCATGTTGAATTCTGAAGTGTGCCTGCTTATTTGTTGTCATTAATCAATATAAAACATAAAGGTACATTATCGTTTTAATTTTAATTTATCCGATATAAAAATTCGAAAGAATTATGAAAAAGCAGATTTGTTACTGTCACCTGGTTGTGGTAGTTAAGACTTCGTGATTTCATCGGAAAACTTTAGTGGATAACAAAACATCTACTGTCAAGTAACAGAAGGAAATAAAGATATGCTTTATATGTATTCATTTGCTAATCAAGAAAATTATATTAAATTTGGCGCGATGCGGCGTAAATAAACTTTAACTGTACCAGATAAAGTCACTTTTTCAGGCAATTATAATAGTTATTTCAATTCAAACACCTGATATAACGGGGAGACCTGTAACTGTGCCGCACGTAGTAAAGCATTTGCCTTTTTATTTGGCTTGTTATTTCGAATATTTTTTGTGATCTGACTACTTCTTCCTCTATATTCACACCTCGGATTTCCATTATTTTGGTTCTAATACTAATGATGGTTGGGGACTCCTTGAAACACGTAATCAGAACACTGCAATAAAATCAACTTGAAATGACCAAAACATTTAAATTTTCAAGTCAGTACGCTGACACTGGCCAAGTGTTCTGTCACATTTGAGAAAAAGAAACACAAATACCGATAACACTTATTCTGTCTTATCTCTTCTGAAGACTCTTTACTTATCCAAGGTTAAAAATGCAACAAAATTTTAATTCAAATGACAAAAATATACCCTGTGCAGTAGTTGATGGTCTAAATGACGCTATTGATGGAGTAACTGTGTGTGTCGACGATACTTGTTCTGTGCTTATCACTGTAGAGAGTCTTGCACTTGGAACTGGATATGTTGTTGGAACTGGGGTTGTAGTTCCTAGGTGAAAAATCAAAAGTTGAACCATTTCAATATTAAACAACTTTCAGTATTTAATTTCTCTAAAAGAACTTTTCCCAAGGATAAACTGTCATTCATACATGTATATATTAAAATATTTTAAAATATTGATAACTAAAGTAGTTCCTGGGTATCACTGCATGCGTCGAAGATACTTTGTCAGTGCTTGTAGCTGTAGAGTCGTGCACTTGGAACTAGTAATACTGTTGGAATTAGGGTTTGAGTTCTTATGTGTATTGCAAAAAATCAAATTTAAAACAACTTTCATCAATAAATAAAATCTTTCAGTAGCTAATATCTAAAATACAGCTATTTTTCCCGATTTACCGCCGTTCATATATATTAAAATATTGACCTCTAAAGTACCTACCGATTTCAAAACAAGCATGGATTCCAAGCCGAACTCTGATGGGCTTGTTGGAGTCGGTTTTATCTTCAGGCTTGATAATCACCTGAATTTTCTTTACATCAGACTGGGTTCCAACATTTGTTGCACTTTCAGAAACAGACACCTGAAAGGAACGCAATTAAAAAATGTAAAAAGTAACCTCAATTTTCGTCACACAGTTATCTATTTATCCTTTTTCTTTGAAAAAAAAACAATCATCAACTAAACACTCAGGGGTAAAGCGCTCTTAATTTTATGCTTTGAAAACACCACTAAAATATTCTTTCTCATGTTTCTGTTGAATAAAACACTTATTACCTGTCTTGTTATAACAGTTCCGTCATCATTGTAGAAAATTACTGTATAGGACTTGATGTTTTCCGATGACGTCAGCTCCACCTCATCTACAGGAATTATCTTTGAAGGAGTGTACTCTATGATCAGTTTGTCAACGGAGCTTTCTAACGGAGATTGTGAATTTGGTCTTAGGTTGTCAACATCACCTTGTGCATCATTGATAGAAATTTCACTAGACGATATTGTAGTCACCGATTCCATTCCATTCGATACCTGACAAACAGGTGTAGTGGTAGAAACCTGGCCTGTAACTGAATGAAAACAGACTAATGAAACAATTCTTCATTTCTATGAATCATTTTCCACTAGGTCATTTATTAAATAATTAGGAATAAAGATTAATTTGTTAAACTTAATAAACAAACAATTGCAATTTATTTCACTTTCTATGTTTCAGCACCAAATTTGGATTAAATATGGTGAATTTTTATATGCTTAACGTCCATTTAAAGAAGTAACCACTTATCTTTTGATGTGTGTTGTAAATTGATTTTTGAGGCTCGTCATGAAAAAGACTTCTAAGAACTTTACAACAGCATGACCTAAAAGTTTTCATGCAAAAATAACTCTAAGGCTTATTCTCTTATTATAAATTTATTGCTGTTTGGTGGCCGGTGAAATTCGTTAAGGCTAATTTTCCCGTCCCTGCACATCACTCCCTTATCCAGTGGCAGTCAAATACCGCTACCCTGTTGGGTCTCATCCCACCCCGTTTTCGACATTGGTAATTGTTGAACTTGTTCTCGTCCTGAATATGCATGAAATATTTGTCACTGGACGTTAAGCAATCAACAATCAATCAATCAATCAATCTTTAAACAATCCTGTTTTCTTGTTTTTTTTTTGTATTTTTTGATGACATGTCTTTGATAAAAAAATTTTTTTAATACATGTTCTAGAATATTATCAAATTATATCTATGTTTCTGTAACCGTTCGACTTAATTTCACTATTTTTTTGTCCAGTACATAAATCTTTTAAAAAACGAGTGAAAACAAAGAAACCATTTAATTTGTAGGTGGAAAACTTACTTGTAGAAATGTGTGGTGTTGAAGCTGTTGCTGGAGTTTCTGTTTTTGTTACTGCAAAAGAGAAATAGTTTTCATTAAAGAAAATAAATTTAAACAGATTGTCTCTTTTAGTTTGTTATAGCACACACTGTTAAATGGTGAAAATTTTTCTGTTTGGGTTTTTTTTTCAATTTCCCAACGACCACTATCTTAATGCAATTTTAACTGATTTGAAAATTACCAAACTCACTATAAAGTCTTACCTTGGCTAGTAATCTCTGGCGTTTGTGAAGATTGGGTTATGACTTCTGGAGTCGTCGATTTTGTTGTGATAACTGAAAGGATGTAAAAAAAAACTAAAGTGCATACTCTGCTTTCACAATTAGTTCCTTCAAACTATTTTTTCTTTGAAACTAAATGAAAATGATTTATTATACTTTTTATTTAGAATAGATGCCATTGTTATATGACATAGTTGCCAAAAAAATGACAAAATTGCTTATATGTCCGACGGATGATCAGTTACATTCATGTAATGAATTTCTCTATAATTAACTTTTATTATCTTCTTTGATTTTAAAACGGGATTAAATTTCTAATTCCTTTTTTAAATGCTTTTCATTTTATTGAAAAAAATTCACAGAATGTAGTAAATAAACAAGGCACGGCAAATAAGTTTGTCTTGTTACCAACTTTCCGGTGGTGTGATACCTATTTTGCCGTATGTCTTATGGACTTTGATTTGTTCGGTAATTGTGTTATATACTTTATTTCCAACTAGCCGAAAGAATAGACGGTTTTCTTCTGGCTAGATATTAGGAGTGAATTAATGTCAGAAGAAGCTAGTAATATTATTTGTATTTGATGTCTTTGTTGACGGTTTATTTGTAAGAATGATTTTCTTTGTATTAAAATGACACAGTTACGTAAATAAGTTGGAAAAAGAATTGTTGTGTATTTACCAAAGTTATAATTGTACCGGTCTACAAAAATGTTAAACTTTGCAAAGGTTCATACAAGTTATACATGTTTAGGCATAGCGGCCATCTTAGATAGTGCCTAGAAAAACAAAGCAATACATAATTTTAAAGATTAAGCATACAAGGAATATGTCTTTAATAAGGTTAATTTTTCCAGAGGATATAAAAAATTCCAATAAACTAAATGTAAACTTAAGGTCAGCCATGAGGGTCATGCTTGATGGCATTTGGTGAAAGTTAGCATAATTTTTAAACGCAGATTTTCAAGGATAATTCCATTAATAAGAGTTTAAATTGGCTATGTCATTTAAGAGATGTTCATAAAATGTTTAATGTTGTCGACAAAATATGACGTTTAGGACGATGAACACTCAGTGATGACAATTCGAAACGTTTTCTTTTAGGTTAGGTGAGATTAAAACATTGCTTTTTCTGGCCTAACAAAAATATACTCTCCGTAAACTGAATGCCTTTAATTTTTTTATGTACAATTTAGGGCAATTATGCTTGTTAATCGTTGTAAAGTCATTATCAAATAATAAAGTATTATATTCTTGTAATCAGTGATTGACATAAAGATCGATTTAATTACGAATTGTGTGCACACTATCTTTGTATTGGCAGGTTATAAATGTTGAAAACTCCTAAAGATAAAAAGATGAAAAAGCGATATATCTTTTGTTGTATTGGTCAGTTAAATTCTGTTTCGATAGAAGTCAATACATGAACAAGATGCATAGAGGGAAAAATAAGTAAGCTATCACAGTATGTACCAATTTTTGTTAATTATCTACTTTGGATTCGCATATATATTCACGATCTGCAGACTGAATTTAAATTATCCTGAACCTATATTTTGTTGGTTTGTGCTTGAACACTTATATTAAATGTATATAATACTAATATGTTCAAAAGAAGACTATTTATTGAGGTTTTAATTAAACTTTTTCCCTTTTACCTTTGGTTGTCGTAGTTTGAGAAATATATGATATTGGTTCTTCTATTGTAGTTGTAGAGCTTGGTTGTGGTGATGGTTTCCTGGTCGATATCCTAGCTAATGTAGATGGCCCTACACTTGATGGCAACATTGTACTAGTAACTTTTGAGACAGCTAACGTTGTTAAGGTGGCATTGGGTTCTGTTGATAAACTTGGAGTTGAGGAAGTTGATGGTGCTGCAACAGGAGTTGTTACTGCAACAAAAAAGGTTTGAAATGAAATTAACGCTAAATTCAATCATTGAGTTAAAAACATAAACTGACAGATAACGAATAGCTTCAAACTAATTATTTAAAGAACGATAATGCTTAAGTCTGAGGTAGTGAGTAAAATACAAATTTGAAGATATGCAAAAAAATATCTTTGCCATCAAATATTTTTACGACGAATGCATTAGTTTTACATTTGTACTATAATATGGGGTTACCTATTCCAAGATCTGAACAAAACAAAAAAAAAAGAACACGTCATCTGAAGGTGCTTCTAAAACTAAATAGCAATAATTACCAAGAAAAGCATTGCAAAAGTAGAAATTGCAGTGAGCAATCTTCTCAAATATGCGGAAATAGTTGTTCATAGAGGCAAATGCATTTTGCATGACAATAATGGAGCTGTGCGCTGTAATTTTAGATGCCGAAATATAAGTTTAATGAAAAATGTATGAAAACAAATTTCTTTAAAGCTTAATTCTACTGGTTTTGGTATAATGTAGTGTCATAAAGTACACATATTGCCGAAAATTACCGAAAACATTAGTACCGTTAATTTTCTATACACTAAATATTTGGGTAGTCTTTTTTCCCTTGATCCATGTACATAATTTGCTTCATGAACATGAATTATATAAAGGAAGGCCAGTTGTTACTCAATAGAACGTCTTGACTGTTCGAAAGAAGTAACAAATATGTTGTTGATTTGCATTTCACTCCTACACTTCATTTGTATAGGAACTTAATGGACAATATTTTGTCAGGCGCCATATCTCACTTGCATATTTTCCGAGCCGAAGATATATAAGAATATAAATACAAAAAGCAAGATATGGGGAAAACTTCAAGAAGACAAAACTCTAACTCCGATAGAAATGAGAAAATATTGAATCTAGAATTCAACAATAGTGAAATTACTTTCATTGTAACGCGCTCTCTGTATCTCCCCCAAAATAAAACCTGTTTACGTAAAAATTGGCATTTCTTTTCTCAATGTTGCAAATAAAAATACAGAAAACTACCTTAACGACAAAACCAAAAATTAACACCTTTACACCTGACTAATGACAAACACATGGTACATGTAGTAAGATTTCACATGTTTTTCTGATTGCAAACTCAATTCTCAAATACAGATCAGGTGCAATTAAAGAAAGTAAAGCCTGTTTAAAACAAACTAATTTCAAAATTTAATTAGACAGCACCTTAATAATTATAAGAATTCTTAACAAAAACACATAAAAAAATACCTCTCTGTAAAGAATGCACACATTTTATAAAAGCATACTCAGGGTGATAATACGTAAATTTTCTGAACACCACATCTCATCGAAAAGTACGTCCGAAGATTTAATAAAACATTATAAATGAACGTGACGAAAAAGGGCTTTCAATGCCACTTAATTAGTATTTGTGTTATTTTATGAGAACGTCAATATTTCAATTAATTAAATCAAGTTTCGATATTTAAACTTATGACCTAAATTCTTTTTTGAAGATTCTGTTTGAATTTTTGCAATAAACTGCGATTCATAATAATAGAGCAACAATTGCAATTGAGCCCTCTGTGTGCCCACAGAAATACCAGATATCTGCCGAAAATGGTGTTGCTTACTCGTTAATAATTATTATCAAGAAAGAATTTGATTTCATTAAACATATCAGATTACTCCAATTTATGCAACAACAGCCAGATTTTTCCTATGACCAATTAATGAGATAAGAAAGGCTTTTTTCTATAAATGTCTGAGGTAATATTAAAAAAATCGAAACTGTATATATTGGTATTAGGAACTTGGTAATTTTGTATTTTGAAACCACTGCGTCGATACCTCTGCTGATGGATCGTGTTCCTGAGGGTGTTCACCAGCCCAGTTGTTAGACTTGTCTTGTATGAAATTGCTAAAATTCTGATATACTCACATACTGAAAGGCTTCGAAGAGTGTTGCACTATGAAGTGTCGCTGCCGTCGAATTGTACTTTCCATTTAGATTTGCTTGGTGTCAGTGCTTCTTTTGCTATGTTTGGATCTTTGACCTCCTATGTTTCGGCTATATTTGTGTTTCGTTTGCTAGGTTTTTTCTAGGTTTTGTATATTTTTTTATCATTGCAATAGTTTTCCATATTCTTAATGATAAATTGTTTATTTCAAAGCACATATGATTTTCCATTTATTGTTGTATTTTAATTGAATGACTCTAACAAATATATATCTAAGACTCATAATGAGTTCATTATTTACAGTGCAATTACCTATTTCATAACATGCATATATCTGAAGCTTCAATTTGATAGGCTGAAAAGGGTTGTTCTTGTCTGTTGAAGCAATACGGACTTCTATTTTCTTCACACTAGGATTTCCTGGTATGTTTTTCGCACTTTTAGAGCTGTCTACCTGCAATATAAGGTAATTTAAACATACATTGGAAACCAAACACATGTATTGAATCAGTAGTAAATATTATGGAAAATTATTATTCTGATTTTACCCTCGACTACTGTTAATTGAAAGTCATTCACCTCAGTTTCTTTTTAATACAAATTTGAGTGGTAAACAATTATAAACAGCGAGTTTTCAAATAGCAGCAAAGTTATATTTTTTAATCATATCAGTTGCATGGCGTGTAGTTTTTAACTTCATTTTCTAGGTAAATCTGTATTATCATCATTCGAAAGAATGAACTTTCCCATGTTTTACTACTCTTTTTAAACTGAATGCTTTATTACTTGTATCACCGTAAACAAAATTTTTCTTCGTGTTTTAAACAAAGACAACAAGATGTTGAAATGCATTTTTACTTGTATTTAAAAAGTGATTGCTTTACATTGTAAACTTCAAGAAAATATGAAAAGAAAGCTCATGCGTAAGTGTCGACCGCTATTATGGCAGATATCCATTTTAAAATCTAAAGGTCTCTAGACTCTACATGGCCTTCAACAAGGCTGAAATCATTTGCCTTGAAAAAAGCTTAGAGGTTGCTTATTTGTTATTTTTTTATGTCAGTTAAATGTTTATCTTAATGTTACTAACATTGTCACTGCATGTATGAGTCCAGATAAAGGATATTTATTTATTCGTCGTGGATGTTTATTGTGCAAATTGTCCGAGAACGTTTTATAGAAAAAGGGACGACAAAGATATGTACATTAATGCTTGACAACGGGCTGTGGCCATGGGTTTTAACCATCGTGACGTCAGCCAATCGGACGCTGACAAATTTATCTTGCCAGGTTTAGGAATAGCTTGAAAACATGTCAATGATCACGAATTCTCACTTGGGACTGCTTCATGCAAAGAATAAATTTTAAGAAGTGAGTAAATAGAATAATATTGATTGGAAATTTATTCAAACTTGTTATTTAAACCCATTTTCAATATGGCTTGTCTAGCCTATACTCACCGTTGCATTTATTTTGATACCATTTGTGTTGTAGAAAGTTACTGTGTATGTCTTAATATTTTCAGGGGACAGTAAGTTAACTGCTTGTACAGATACTGGAATTTTAGGTGTATATTCTATTATTACGGTTGGATAAGAGCTAGTCATAGCAGTTCCAGCGTTTGGTCTCAAGTTGTCAATTATTGCCATATTATCATTCACTCTTAGTTCACTTAATGGAATGGTAGACGGTGAGCTCATTCCGTCTGACTTTTCACATGTTGGAGTCGTTGTTAAAGCCGCTGTTTAATAAAGAGAAAAACATTTAGTAGCATTTATTTGCATTCACCATTTAAAAAAGTTAACAAGACATAGCAAATGTTAGATTTTGTGAATCAGCAAAATAAAATAAGGCTGAAAAATAAATCATAATACATGACCATACATTGCTGAGATTTCCGTAAGAAGAAATTAGACGTTAACAAGTCAAATCTTGATTAGAAAAAAAGGATTTGCCAAAATGAAATCGAAGGTCGAAAGAAGAAACTAGACCTCAACAAGTCAAATCTTGATGCGAAAAAAACGATTCACCAAAATCCTAGGTAAAAACAGGTGTAGATTTTACTTCTCTGCCAAGGCGACTCATTGGATAATATCAATGATGGATTAAAATTACCATGCATTAGGGTTAGTCATAGAGGCAACTATACTGTAAAGGAAAGAACAGATCATTTTAGAAATGTTTATTCAACAGAAGCAAAATTCTGAAAATTTTGTAGTGAAATCAAATGGTAAATAACCCTTACTTAAGTAGCCTTTATTTTCGTAAAAAAATCATTTTTCTCTTACTATCATTGAATTAGGCATTATATGTACATTACATTGAACCTACTAAATACGTATACTTTATCAAATAGGAAATTCCAGACAATATAAAATTGATATTTTAAAAGACAGTGCATTGAATACGCCACTTGATGTAAAAAATTATAAAAAAAACTGTAAAAACAAAACCTCTTCACAAGTTCGTGGCAGTAATTTCATCACCAGTAAAAAACGGGCTTCATATCAAGGTCTTTTCCCTCTTGTGATACCACTAAAACATTTGATTTCTCCATCCTTTAAAGCGCGACTCCAAATTCAAAATTTAAAAAATCTCCAACTTTGGTTCATCTTCGCTGTGTGAAAAAGTATGGCACGCATAGGTTAATCGTATTTTGTTCTAGGTAGGAACAAACCTTATTTTGATATTAACCATCCTTCATTAGTATAAAGTACTCTAGAGACATGATGCACTCCTATATTGACAGCATTTTGTAACATTTAATGGATATGTACCTTATAGATAAAAGAGTAAGAACCAATTGTGCGATATTCTCGCCGATTTTTTTCTTTCATTGTAAAAACATTATAAATGGAAATTTGACATGACTGTCTGTGAGACAGCCACTAAAAGCCATTTCACACAGACCCTACTGTAAATTAGATGATGTTCTTTCACTAAATAATTTGGTGATGAAATTGACCACAGCTAATTAATTGAACTAAAATCAGGAATATTATAGAGTTGCTCCAGAAATTGACAGTAAGGGAGGTATAAGAAAAAAACACTTTAAGACAAGAGAGATAACTTTCATTTTCCCATTGTCAACTTTTCATATGCTTAGAAAACATTTGAGTGCATACATAGTATATACTTTTTTTCAATTGGTACATTATTCCTTTCTATCAGGACTTTCCTAATAGATTGTG
The DNA here is from genome assembly GCA_032357055.1 of Geukensia granosissima. Taxonomy (NCBI): domain Eukaryota; kingdom Metazoa; phylum Mollusca; class Bivalvia; order Mytilida; family Mytilidae; genus Geukensia; species Geukensia granosissima. The sequence goes on along the minus strand of JAULBM010050470.1, from coordinate 6,726 downwards.
ATGCTGATGAAAAAGCTTCTTAACAAAGGATATCTAGTTGAAAGAAAAAGTCGTCACTCCGGAATTTTTCGGGTGTCATCATGATTCGATTGACCGATACAAAATATTCTTTTTCACAAATGGCAAGTAATACCTTAAAACTTCGTTCTTATATAAGTTTTTACGAGCACTGATTGTGTTTAAACACCGCTTTTGAATACCGATGAACAAGAAAGTTGCACTAGTCTTAAAAGGTGAATTCCCACTCAAACCTTAGCATTAGTACTCACTCTTGTTTTTCAGGATTGATGTAACTCTAGCTTTAGTGTAATGTTTTGAGTATTACATTTAAGGGAAGATTTAAAGGTCTTATTTTTTATTATTATTGATTAATTGATTATTATTATTTTTTAAATATATTTAAGTCTTTTTCTTTAAAAAAAACAACTTTTTCTAATTTATTTATTATTTGTGTATATTTTTTGTAAAGTGCTTAGAATAATTTTGTTGTCATATGATGCGCTATAAAAATGCCTTGTAATAATAAAAATAATAATGATAATAATAATAATAATAATATGACGGTTGTTTTTGTTCGTGTGCTGGCTATTGTCTTGTCCATATTTTAGTTTGATAACTTTTGACTGCCTCTTTTGTATCTCCAAACTCTTTTTGTACGATTGATCATTGTAAGTGTTACTTCTTGTTAATCAAGTGTTACTTTTCAAATTCCCCATCACAACACAATTGTGTGGACGTTTTACTAACTTGCGTACACTAAATAAGAATGCTAATACATAACAACAAAGTTTTGCATAAAAAATAAACCATTTAATAAATTCCTGCTTTTTAAACAATCGTCTAATATAAATTTATTGTTTTAGTTTAAAACTTTAAAACAAGAAATGTGTTCAACATGTTTCTAGCGCTATTTAAGACAATTGAACTTACTTTGCGTGGTAATTGATGGGATTGTCATAGTTGTTGATATCTTCTTGGAGACTTGTTTTTCAACGGTACTGCCTAAGTAAAATAAATTTAATTGTAGTAAATACAAAATATGTTTTACAAAATTTTCAGTAGAAAATTAGAGAAAACAAAACTTACAAAAAAGGTAAATACCAACGTTAATATGCAGACTATACCAAAAACCTGGGGTGAACTCATGTGGTCCGGAAAGGCAATCCTGGTTATGGGTGAAAGGATTTAATGGTATTGATTAAATGTTACATCGAAAAGTTTCTTTTTTTCCCTTTTTAGCAAAAAAAAGTTTTAACAAAAATGACTGAAATCACATAGTTATACCTACAGAAAGAGGAGAGGTTGAATGATTGTCCATAAGGGGAGTCAATCAAAACGTATAAATTAAACACATTTACAGGTTGCCTTTAGGACTTTGTTATGGACAAATATCCAATCAAAGGGCAAGCTGTTAAAGCCCCCCCCCCCCCCAAAAAAAAAAAAAATCTGATGATATTCACTAGATTAGACGTGCAGCAGAAATTTGATAATTTTGCAGAGTGTGGTCAAATTGGCGGGTCAGGTTGATTAATGTGTTTCTCGGACATACCCAACACCTGTGTGTCCTCTTCAAAACAAAACCGTTAGAATGTCTGATTGTCTCAACCGATGTTTTTCTCGAGTCTTTTTTTTTTTTTTAGTTTTGTAAAACAGATAAAATTTTAATAATCATACAATTAAATTTTATATTTTGTACAATTCCACTTAGACGATGATGGTTTAGTCAATCAGAGATTCTTACAATATATCAGAACGTGTTATTGTAAAATTTTTCAATTTATTCATATGCTTACATTGCAATTGCGTTTCATCGCAGCAAGGTGTCAACGAAAAAATGGACAAATATTGAAATAATGCAATCGATGGTATAATATAGAAAAAACAATTTTGCACGTTGCTAGAAATTACAATTTTCATGACCCAGAAAAGGGTTGGATGAGTATTGATCAAAATATTCAGGATTTTTTTTTCTTTAAAACATGATCAAATAAACTTTATTGGTTTTTAAATTACGTTATTATAAATCAGAGACGGATAAAACGTCAATGTATTTTGTCTCAATTTTCTTCATTTAATTACAAACAACATAGCTCTATTTTATCTGTTTGGATATTACATGATATTGAATAAGTTCTAAAGTTAGTTTCAGCTGTTTCATTTCATTTTATCTAGAAAAAAGATGAATATTGTTTTAACATTTAAAACAAAACTAAAATGTTATCCGATATTAATATTAAGGAAATCTAAAAAAAAATATGAGAAAACATAAAATATTTGCACGGTTTCTTTCTACTAAAAATATTTGACAAGGATTTATTTTGACAGCCTATCTCAAAAGAATTGGCAAAACTTTGGTGGATATAAATTACTTTTGCATTTACTATTAAACAAAATTTTAAAAGTTAACGTTTTAATTACTTGTAACTTGTTCTAACGTAGAGGTGCTTGGTACTAATGGAGTTGTTCTGAAACTTGCTCGTCTAGTTGTTGAATGTTTAGAAGTTAATACGGGTGAAGTTGTAGCCTCCGTCTTTCCTTCAGGAGAAGTCAAAATCTGACTTGTAAATTTTGTTGATCCTTCTAAGGTAGATTGTTTGCTTATTTTCTCAGGTGTAGTTTTTTGTGTCAATGCTTCGAGTGTTGTCGATGTCGATGACGGTCTTTCGCTGGAGACCAAAGTTGTCTTTTCAATGGCTGATGTGACAGGCGATACTCTTGTAACAGTGCTTTTCATTGATATAACGCCTGGAGTAGTTGCAGTTGATGGTACAGTTATGCTGCCTAATGTTGTTACTGAAAGGAAATGACATACTGCGAAACACTTATCGTTCGTGGTGATCAAAATTTCGTGGATTTCGTGGATTTGAATAATGTATTGTGTATTTGCAGTGAGTGAAGGAAGATATAAAAGCCAGTAATGAACTTCGTAAATAAATAAAATATACGTCAAACACTTTTTTTGTTTTATTGAGATGTTTTTTTAAACTTCCGATAAAATGGCATGTATCGGTAAAGTGTTTATTTTAAGTGTTATCGGTAAAGTCATGGTTTTGGTGACAGAGATTGCTATTACAAGTTTTCTTCTTATATTGCCGCTAATTAAAATCATGAAAACTCATTACAAAAATCATTTAATGGTTTGCTGCTCAGATTAAAGACCAACAGATTTATTGCTTTTGGCAGGAATCGTTCCCGGTTATCATCAGTCATCTGCCGACGATAAGCTCACAAGAAACATGCATGCTTAAATTGAAAAAATTCTTTTTTTTTTTGGTAAAATTTGTTATCCACGAATTAAGAAACCAACGAAAATGTATTTTTTGGTAAATTCACGTAAATAGATGTCAGCGAAAATAAATGAATTCACAGTACTTTGTGGTATTATGCAATATGTTTGTTTTTTTTTTCGGCTGGATGTTGATGGTATGGCTGCAATTGTCCCCTTTGGGTATCGTCAAAACTAATTTCACTACAACAATGTAATATATGATGTATTAGCATAGCGTTCGTAAATAATTCGTTCACTGGTCTTTTCTCAAGCAGATCATCTATTCACTTTTACATTCACATCAAATTGTTTTCTTGCAAGACCTCCTTAGAAATGTGCCATTTAACGGTTTTTAAATCCTTGCTTACAGAAATGATGATGATATTCACTAAAACTATAAAGATATCTGATATCATAAAATAATATATACACTTACCAATCTCATGACAAGCGTAGATTTCCAGCTTGAGCTTGACTGGTTCATAGATATTCGCTTTATCACTTGACTTAATACTTATTGCAATCCTGTTAACATTTGGATTTCCCGGTAGATTGTTTGCACTTTCATCAACTTCTACCTGTAAAAAATTCATTTGACCTCCTATAACCTTGTCTGAAAATGGATCTAAATTATGTCTCTTATTATCCAAAGAACATGCTTTACAATACAAGAGTTTCTACCCACTTGTGCCTTTACCTATTCCAAAATGCCCAAATGATAGCTATATATTTAATTATGTATCCTGCATAAATTCATTAAACAGAGGTATGCTTTTATGATATGCAAGAAGAAATATAAAGTTATAAAAAACAATTTAAAAAAAATACATCCAAAACTTCCTTTACATCAACACTTTTTGTGCACATTTTTACAAATGAAATTTCTTACAAAATGAAACAAATGAAACGAAAAATACAGTTTACATATTTTAAACCAAAATTATACACCTACCCTTCTCGTAGTCACTGTTCTATCTGCATTGAAAAATTTCACATTATATGTCTTTACGTTAGAAGTGGATACGAGCTTAACCATCTGAACAGGTTTTGGACTGGATGGTGTGTACTCTATAACAACATCTGACGAATAGCTCATCATAGGAGTCACAGCATTTGGTCGCAAATTATCTACAATCGCCATGTTGTCATTCACTTTAATTTCACTCGAAGGAATTGTATTTGGGGATGTCATTCCTTCGGACATCTGGCAAACTGGAGTTGTTGTTAAACCACCTTTAAAAAGAATATTGCAATCATTATTCAAGTAAAACATCAGAACGCAAAATGTGGAATTTATTAACATATCTTTGATTAGCATATAGAATGTACTCATATATCGAAATATAAAGAGTGTGAACACATCTATAAAATATGACAGGCGACCAGTCTTAATATCAAGCTACTAAACACAGAAACTGAAAACTGAAACAGTTTAATATAGATCTCTATCTATAATTCATCATTTCTACTGGCAAAACACTCGAACTGTCAAAATTTTTTATAACTTTAGAAAACCTTACTTAGTATTCTAATGATTTGATACTTACTTGTACTTCTTAGAGATGGGACGGCAGTAGTTGACGAAACAACAGCTGGGGTCTCCCTTGTTATACCTAAAATAGGCAATTCATAACGAATCTGACATTAGAACAAGCAATGTTTTACTTCATTTAAAAAAAATATTTGCTAGCGATTGTTTAAGATTTTTTTGGTTGGCCAAATCAAGTAAGTGTTTGTCAAAATATTTGTCAACTCTGTCATTCATCGAGACCTTAGCAAGGAATACATGTCTAGTCTATTTCGATGTTAAATAATTTATAACACCCATAAAATTTATAATTTTACTACTTTTATAATATCTGAATGAAATATACATTAATAGATTAAATAATAATTACCAATTGGACTTGTAGCACCTGTTTTAATTTTCAATGTGGTTTTTCCTGAGGAAACCTTAACTGTTGAACCAGTGCTTGGTACTACAGGAGTGGTTCTCAAACTCTCTCTTCTAGTTGTTGAATGCTCTGATGTAACTTCAGGTGAAGTTGTTGCCTCCGTCCTTCCTTCAGGAGTAGTCAATATCTGACTTGTTAATTTTGTTGCTACTTCTAAGGTAGATTGTTTACTTATTCTTTCAGGTGTAGTTCTTTCTGTCAATGCTTCCATCGTAGTCAACGTCGATGGCGGTATTTCGCTGGAGACCAAAGTTGTCTTTCCAATGGATGTTGTGACAGGCGATATTCTTGTTACAGTGCTTTTCCTTGATATTACGCCTGGAGTAGTTGCAGTTGATGGTACACCTAATGTTGTTACTGAAAGAGAATAACATACTTTGTGATATTATGCAATTTGTATGTTTATTTTGTCTTTTTTCATCTGGGTGTTGTCTGGCTTCAATTTGCCATTTAGGTATCGTCAAAGCTTATTTCACGAGAATAATGAAATATGAAATTTTGGCATAGCGTTGGTAAATAATTCATTCCTCGGTCTTGAAACAATCAGGTCATCCGTGTTTTGTACGTTCAGATCAATTTATTTTCTTGCAAGATCCTTTTAGAAATGTGCCTTATTGCCAACGATTATATTCAGGCTTTTAGGATTCATACCGAAAGGACGATGATATTCATTACATTTTGGAAGATATGTGAATATCATAAAGAAATAAACACACTTACCAATCTCATGACAAGCGTAGATTTCCAGTTTCAGCTTGACTGGTTCATAGATGTTCACTTTATCAATTGGCGTAATACTTATAACAATCCTCTTTACATTTGGATTCCCCAGTAGATTGTTTGCACTTTCGTCAACTTCTACCTATAAAATTAGATTAGACATTCTTAAAACTTGTCTAAGTAAGGATCGAATCAATGACTAAATTTTATTTCATTATGCAAGTAACATGCTACACAATGGCAAATTTCTGTCCTCTTTTTTCTTTGAATAAATCCAAAGTCAAAAATATAAGGGAAACATTTAATCATGTATCATTCAGAAATCCATTAACGAAGAGATATCTTTTATGAATTGCAAAAAAATGTGAATTTATCAAAAACAATTTTATAAAACAATCTCAAAACTTCCTTAACATCCATATTTATATAATACGGAAAAGTCATCTGCGCTTTTCAGCAAATGCAATTTCTGGTGACAACTATCAAAACACTTCATATTCAAACTGTGCAGAGAAAACGAAAAATGTAGTTCCCATTTTGTAAAACCAAAATTATATAATCTGTTTCATAAACCAACCCTTTTCGTAGTTACGGTTCTATCTGCATTGTAGAATGTCACATTATATGTCTTGATGTTAGAAGTGGATACTAGCTTAACCCTCTGAACAGGTTTTGGACTGGAAGGTGTGTAGTCTATAACAACATTTGACGAATAGCTCATCATAGGAGTCACAGCATTTGGTCGCAAATTATCTACAATCGCCATGTTGTCATTCACTTTAA
>JAULBM010050459.1:0-10543 GCA_032357055.1 Geukensia granosissima | reverse complement strand
TAACTTGTTTCCGTCCTGAATATGCATGAAATATTTGCCACTGGACGTTAAACAACAATCAATCAATCAATCTAATTCACTTTAACTTTAAAAGATCAGCGACACGGACTTCATATTATTCGATCAGACAATAAAATAATAAAATGTTGTAAATCATGAGTATTGTTTTCGCAAATGGCATATTTCCGTTGACTTATTGTCGATTTCTTCATATCTTCCTACTGAAGGCCTTTTTCTTCTCATATAAAAACTGGATATTTCTCATTAAACGGTAATTCCTGACTGCTTTGTAGAACATCTGTCTGAAATTGGTTGTAAATTGATAAGATGAAAGTTAACAAAAAACAATTATCAGTTATTATCTCTCCCTTTGTTTGCTATTGATCATAAATAAAGAACTGGATATTTGTTTCTCTTTGTATGAAAAAATTATATCAATCTTAAGGCAATGGGATATTTTTACTATATAAACATACGGTTGTTGTTGGTATTTGAGTGTTTCAACTCTTTTCTATTAAAAACAGAGGTATAAATGAATTTAACAAATACTATTATTTCAAATTAGTTTCTTATATCTTTTCTGAAAATGAAAATACGTACAAGCAAAATGTAAGACAGACCACACTGCATCTACGGAAACAATTGAGGTTATATACAAATCTACAGATCTCAACAAAATCTTCAAAAATCGCCAAAAATAATTGAAACGTGTATATGTAAAATGCCACTGCTCTCTTATGCATTTTGTTACATCAGCTTCCTGCGCTTTTTTAAATAAAAAGAATTCGAAGATACCAAAGGGGAATAATCAGAGCATTTATTACGGAGATGCCTCTTTTTAACGTGTACCTGGTTTTAAGTATTTTTCAGACATTCAGTAGAAACGTTAAATGTTTACTTTCTTTATTTTTAACTTAAGGAAATAAGTAAAGTAAGTTTGAATAAAATGAAAAAAGTTTACCAATGAAGTTTCAGTGTAGAATACCCATGTAAGAGATCAATAGTGCATAGTCCAAAGAGACAAGACAAATTTGATACAAACTAAAAGATAAAACGAAAACAAAAGGAACACAGGCTTTGAATCCATGAACTTCTTTAAAAACAGTTGGGGGATCAGGTGCTCCAGAAGGGTAAGCATCCCATGTCTTGCGTGCAACACCCGTCGTGGAATCATTAACTTTAATCCGTGTTAACGTCAATTCGAGAAGAGGTCAACTTATTTTTGTATTACTGGTAACAGGTCTATAACTAGATGAGATACACTGATACCATATGTATCAATCAATTCGTGATGGCGACCATAAAATTTTAGGAGGGACGTATTAAGGATGTTGTATTCACTTTATGTCGGAAGACGTGTATTAAATAGTCTTTGTACAATTTTTCATTTATTTGTTGTTTTTTTAGTTGTCTATGTTTGTTCAGCAGAAAAATATATTCATGTTTAACACATGCTCTTTTGTTTAATCCTGAGCTTTTCAGAACCCTCCACTGTGTGTCCAATTTTGCGTAAGGCCGTTAGAGATCCCTATACTCTATGTCATACTTTTCTGGATTGCGATTTTCGAGCTTAATTAAATTATGTTTGTTTCAAACTTTGTATTTATTTAAAATCCAAAAAAAAGTTACCCGAAGGTGAACAGTTCAGGACTTACACTGTAAAAGAGTTTTACAAACTATTATCTAAAATAGGATATGTGGCATGATTGTCCATGAGACTACACCCACAAAGTGACAGACGAATTTTAACTTTTACAGGTCCCATTACGGCCTTCAACAATGAACCAGAGTCCATACCATAACGAAAGCTGTAAAAAGCCCCAAAATACAAATTGTGAAACTATACATAAAACACGACAATCTACCTAATCTTAAGCAAAATGGTGAACATATGACAATAGATGACTTATATTGTCAATATTGATCAGATTGTTTGTTTCCCAACTCCAAAGACAAAAAATTTTAATTCAATTTTCGAAATTCATGGTACTTTGACATGTTTCCGTGCACTTAAACTTTTCGGTTCACTTTAATGCTGTATTTGCTAGTTGTCGTAAACACCCTTTTTATATGAAGTCGTTAATAAATGCTGCCAACTCGACCCGCGAAGTGCCATTCGGACACGTTAACGTATATAATACCGTAACTCTACGAGGAAATCGTTAGAAAATTATACAGACAATATTGTATTCAGCAGAAAATGTTAATAAGTAATAATTTGACGGGATATTACGGGATAATTGTGTTAACTCGGTCCAAAATGTTTTGGCTGAGAGGGTAGTAGAGTGGGATGTCCTCTATTTGATTTCTTGTGATTCGGCAAGCAAAAAAAATCTAGGGTTTTAAAATATGTAGGTTTATATCATATATTCAGTGAAAGATTTTATCAGTGATCTACGGATTATGCCTGCGAAAAAATGTTCAGGTCTGTAATTAGTTTTAAAGTCTTTGTAAAATAGAAACAAGGAAACATTTATACAAAAGTTAGTTTCTAAGAACTTCCTACAAACAATTAAGTTTTATATCAAATGACATTTCTGTCATCAACACTGAATAACCGGTAGCATATACGATACATAAAATCAGCATTTAAAAATGATTGTGTTTACTTTAACACAAGAAACCGCCTCTGCGGTGTAATGGTTAGCATGCTCGCTTGATTGCGAAAGGTCGTGGGTTAGATTCCAGGTCGGGTCAAACCAAACACTTTAAAGTATTTGCTGCTTCTCCGCTAAGCATACAGCATCTAACAGTAAGAACAAAGACCAGTCTTCCTAGAGTCAGAATAACGTGTCCGGGTAAAGTCTTATGTCTTCCTGCTGACTGTTGCTGTCGTGAGCTACCATGTTGCAATTCATACTATGCAGGGTTTAAATTGATTATGCCTGTTCCGAATATGAATCTATATTTGACACAGGATGTAACGCAAAATTCAATCAATCATTGAACAAGTTTAAAATAAAACGAGTAAGCAGTTACTTCTACTATCACTATGTACAATTTAAAAAGTTTTCAATAGCAAAAATATTGTTGCGTTCTTAAATACACCTTTGCAAGAATATTTCCATTTTGCAGTTTTAATGTAAATTGTCTTATTCATTTATCATGAAAAACTGTCAACATATGATCACATCACAGTATTTTGGATATGTACAAATAAATGTTTTGCAAGCTGTATCTTTTCATCCCAGCACCCTACTGACCATGTTGTCTTGTTTTCTCTCTGTCTATAAAAATCTAGATTCATAAATGTAAAGGAAGAAAATTTAGGTTTGATCGAATCTTCCTGCCTATTTATTTATAAAAAACAAAACCAATATTAGTGAATAATGCCTCAAAAGGTTTAAGCTCACCTGATCCAAAAGGTAATTAGGCGTTGCGTCCACCGTTAGGCCACATTAACATTAGAGCCTTTTGTGAAAACGTATGGATTTTTTAACCTACTTTTATTCAATTTTCGTCTCGTCTGCAACTGAGACTTACGCTGCAAACTAAAATGATTTGATGCATGAATGATTCCTGGATTGTTATGTATTCCGTGCCGATATTCAAGATGGTTGTCACAGCCGAGTTTAATAAAACATTGGATCATATGGAAAATTCGTCATAATTGTTCTTATCTGAAACCATTTATTATCTGTTACACCATTTTTGTGATTGTATTGTGTTAATAGTTATTTAATATTCATTTTTCGTTTGCCCTTTAGGTATCTTCCATTATAGTGAATCTTTCTCAGGTTTTAGATATATGTCTGTACGAACTAGTATTAATTTGTTTTGTTACATGTTTTAGTTCATGTGTATGCTGGGACTTGCCTGTACTGCACTTGCACGTGTTAACAAAAAATACATTGCAACGCTTTTACCTATATTTTCTAATTAATTTATATGATTATATCAGTGGAGTGTTGTGTAATTTTCATCAAAACTTAATTTTTACAAGGTGTTGAAAGGCCTTCGTAAAAGATATAAAAAAGTCGATGATAAAGTTACCAAGCTTCTAAAAAAGATCAGGACATTAGAAGCGAAAGAGGTAAATATAATTTTTATGCAGAATAAAAGGCAGGTACAAATTAAAGGATTGCAAGAAGTAAATAATTGCATGTCATTTATGTTTCAAAATAATTTTGTCATCAGATATGCACAGTTTTATTATAGTACGCTTATTTTGAGTATTTTATACAGAAATACCTCATGTTAACATCGTTTAATAACCAATTGTAAGAAGGCAATGTGTTTTTAACATCTGCATTAAAAACAAGACTGTCATCAAAATTAGTAATATGTTCGATTGTTCTAAATTAAGGTTTAAAGTTATGTAAAATGTTATTGCTTACAGAAAAAATTATCAAATGAAGAGCACAAATCTAGGAAAGAACAGAAGATTGCTTCTAAAAAATTGAAGCATCTAACCAATGACAATAGGAAAGAAAAAAGTCAGATACGTTATCTTAAAGGCAAACTAAAGGTGACAACAGATAAACTGAAAAAGAAGATAAGTACTCAAATAAAGAAACATGATAAGATAGGTGCCAGTGCAGTGAAGAAAAAGGGTAAGGTAAGACACTCTAATAATAAATAATGAGGCATGTACTATATAGGCAAAGAACGGTAGTGGATTTAATTCATTCAAATATTTCTGTTAGATGGAGGAAGCAGTGATAATATTTATGTCTTGGTCAAATTAGTTTTTCTGTTACCCCTCTGAAAATTTTTTTTCCTGTGAAGATTTAAATAGATAATGTTTTTTTCACTATCCAGCTGATGATATTAATATAGACATCAAGCTTCTACCTCCCCCAGAAAGTCTAATGTAAAAACTAAAACTAAAAAAAATCTGAATTGTATAGTTATTAACACAATTAAAGGTATATATTTCATAGCAGCAATTCCAAAAGTTCTTGGTATGAAATTATTGGATCCACGTAGATGACAAAACAAATAAGAAACCCAATTTTCCCTATTGTTTACACGAAGTCAAAAATATCAGTTTATTAATAAAGAATGTCTGAGACCATAAAATACCTAAAAAACGAACCTTTGAATATCTCACAAAAATCATTTACAAATCAATGAGTTAATTACAAGTTTGATATGGAGAATTTCGCATGCAAATGAAACAAAAAACCATATTCTGTAATAAATTTTTGAAAGACTTAAAACCTTACAAATAATTTAATTAACCACTACAAAGTTGTATACAAGCAACAAAACAACAAAATATAGTTAACTCGTGCAAATAAATTTACCTCAAATGAATAATATTGGAAACTAATTGTTCATAAACCATAATTAAGCTATAATCTCGTTAAAAAATTGAAGCATTGACACAGTAAGGGCTCTAACATATTGAATGAATGAAAACACAATTACTTTAATTGCAAATTATACAGAGATTGTATAAAATTGCAAAAAATCATAATGTTTGAAAAATTGTATGCTTTTTTCGGATACAAATTGTAGTAAACTCGAAAAATTCTTGTTTTAAACTTCATCATTTAATGTTTTTAGAAATCATATTAATTAAAAAATGGTCTCCTTAATATTTTCAATATATGTTTCTGGTGCTCATATTTCATATCTTTGTTTTTTAACAGTGACCTATTTTCTTCATTTAACACGTTCATGCTAGATAACATTGTATAATGAATTCACTACATTGCCTCCTTTTAAGTTCTTCTGAACAGCCTGCAATACAAATTTGAAATAAAAAAATTAAATTGTCAATTAGATAATAATCTAAACCTATAAATGAGATACTTTTAAATATTTGACAATTTATTTATATAATAACCATTAACTATATTTGTCTAAAAATACTTTGTACATGCAAAGTGACAGATGATTGTTGTTCAAGTTCATGCAGAAAAATACAGTTAAATTTTTCTCAATTCCATCTTTATTTGTACTTTACATTTTGTGACATTTATTCAATGGATTAAATAAATACCTAAGGCTCACCATGTTTAACCACACAAACTTAAAATTAAAATAGTAAATTTATAAAATGATAATTTAGTTATAGACTAGCAAATAAACATCTGTAAACCATATACACCTATATTTATTTGAAAAGGATTAGGTTTCTTCTTAAAGACAATCCCATACAATTATTAAATCTGGGTCAGATTATTATTTTTTATACCTTTTTAAAACATATGCAAAAACAATATTTCAGAATATAATTACAAAGAATGATTGAATTAAAAATAAGGTTTTATTTAAACTTACAGAAAATTATTTCATTTTATATTTGACCTAAATGTTCATTCTTGTGAAACAAGGTGGTGTACATATATAAACACAGTTATAAACTTGTACAATCTATCTTGACCAAAAATGGTATCTTCACGAGGAACACGTATATTCAAAAATCCATTCCAACAGAATTAAAAAAAAAAAAAAAAACATAAGATAATGATCAGTAGGTATTTTGTAAAATTTTCTGTTTAGTTCAAATAGAAAATAATGAGTAACGGTTATCTTTTATCGGAATTAAAATAGATTTTTTATAAAAATTAGAGCATTTTGAATATAAAAATATTTTAAATGAGAATCGTGAAAAGAATTTAATTTTCTTATGTAACCTTTTTTGTATTAATTGACCAAAATAAAAGAGAATGTAAGTTAATATCTACCAAAGTTCAAAAGAAATGCTAAAATTATATTAATTTGATCATATAAAATGTATCCTCAAATTTTCTTCCTGTTGTAAGAAAAAGTATTGCATCAGAATTTTCTCTAGACAGCTTTTGATGTTTGTTTAAGGGCTATTCTAGAAAAAATTCCCCAGGTGGGGTGGAACGCCACTTATTTTTTTACACCTTACCAATGGAAAAGATTAAAAATATATATATAATAAAGTAGAATACAATTATGTTGATAGCCCCCACCTATAGAAAATTTAAAAAAAGTGGTGTTCCACCCCCTCTGGAGAATTTTTACTGGAATAGCCCAAAGTAAAAAGAAACCTTCAAAATGGTAATTGTCTATTTTAACTATACAGTTAATTACTTACCTATAAATTGTGAAGTGTTAGTTTGTTCCTGAAAGTGTAAAAATCATGTCAATATTGTAACAATTTTACTATTAAGTTGATAAACTATATTAACCTCAATTAAAACATTGTACTAACATGACTAATTCAGTAAAAAAAGTTTCTTTTCAAAGCATTGTTAATAAATTGCGTACAACTGTCATTAATATTAATAAATAACAGTAATAAATTGTATGGGCATTGTATAAAAGTAAGAGTAAGGAAGAATATTCCAGGGCTCCCTTTATAGAGCTGACTCTGTTCAATATTTAAATGGCAGAAAGGGGAAGCCGCTTGTTTTTTTTTGGTTACCAGGTTATCATACCGAAAGCCTGGTCGTGGACCATAGTGGGTGATGGGTTTGGAGAGTGCATGAAAAAGCCCCCTTTTGAAGTTTTCGGAATATTACAGGCTAATGCCGCTACAAAAGGCTCAAATTTTCCTTCCCACTTATCACTTCACTTTCACAAGGACAGTCCAACCCTACCCCACTTTAAGTAATATTGATAATTGTAAAACTTGGATCTTTTTTGAATATACATGAAATATGTGCAACTGGACGTTTGTCAACCAACAATCAGTCACTCAACAGCACTGTGTCTTTCTGTTGCTGCTTGCATGATTATATTTTGAATTTTTTAATTTTTCAATAAATACTCCCTTGAAACAAATATGAAAACAATAAACAACCTGGCCTAAGCGTTTTTTTTTCATAATGAGGCAGTTTTTGCGAATTTTTTTGAAGGTAATTGTCGAACTAGTTTTTCTAGGTACAGTGATATGTGTGTGACTATTAATTAAAAAAAAACAATTGTTTAGCAATTAATTATACAAGAATAAGTTGTATTTATGCAAAATAAATCATATCAATATAAAAAAAAACAATAAAATTTGTTTTTAGGGCAAAATATTTGAAAATGAAAATTTTGTGCATATAACCTTTATAGAGGCAATGCCTACTTAATACTGAAAGTCATCTAAATGATTTTTTGTGGTACTAAATGGGGATTTAATTATTTTTTCCAATACTTGTAGTAAATGGTTTTTTCTTCCAAATGATATACTTTGGATTTCAGTACCAAAGATAAATGCATTTCTGTAGGTGATGGAGTGCATGAAAGGGTTCTCACCCCCGCCCCCATAGCAGCCATACGGTTTTTTCAGGAACAGCTCTTATTGAACTTGACTTGTACTTCCAATACATATATAATTTATTTATAAATTGAAACATAAGGAGTCTCTTGGATTTTTTTCTTTGATTATATGTGACGTTTTATGCAAATTGGTGTTATTACAGGAAGTAAACAAACTCAATAGAAAACTTGAAGCACTGGGGGCCAAATTGAAACAAAACTCACGGGATATAAACAAAGTAGAAAATAAACAGGTAAGACATATAATAGTTTATTTAGTTTCTGATCTTTTTCTTTTTTATCTGCATCAATTTTACATTTTCGACTTTCTGATATTGAAACACAAAGGAACCAAGTTTGTGAAGGGACCAAAAGGAAAGGTATGATGATAATGAGGGGCCAATACTTTTGTGAGAGGTGGTAAAAGAAGTTTGCACTGTTTACATTTATCTACTCTGACGCTAATTTTTTTTTGCACAATAATCTGATGACCTGGGGTACTGAAATCAGCTGTTTGGTATTTACAAGATTCAAGATTGCGACATGGAGTGATCTTAATACTACGATTTTATAAAATTTGTTTTTTTCAATAGATTCTACCATGATCTCCAATTTTAAACCAAAATGTTAATTTCATACTCAGCCATATACCCTATGACCATACAACATTCCGCTGCACGCTTATATTTATATTGATTCATGTGTATTTAAAGGAAGTGACACCACCTTTTTCTTTTAAATTTTAGATATGTGTAATCTCAATGTCATTTACTATGTATCCTTCATTTTTTCATGTTTTAAATTTGAAGTCTAATTCAAATATTTGAAAAAATAAAATGGTCAAAATAAAATTACAAAAAATCTGCACAAGGACTATTCAGTGGTGCAATGTCCGTTTAGGCATTCGAAAAATAATGTTAAAAATATGTGTCTGAAAACATAATATCTTATGAATGGTCTCTGCAATACATGCCGTATAATAAATTAGACATGAATATGAATTTGAATATTATCACTTATAACACAACATTGCAACTTGTAGAGCAGAGTAATCTCAAGTCACCCTTCGTTTCATAGGGTATTTTTGCTAAATAATTATTTTTTCTGTGTGAACCTTCATATCGTTATTCTACCTTTAACTCAACATAAGAAAAATGCAAGATGTTTAGTTAATAATCTGCCATTAAATGGGGGATGCTTAGTCTGAGCTCGCCATTTTAATAAAATGGTTCTGCTCAATCACTAATAATCTTTGTTAACTCTACGGAGTGGTCCATCTAAGCTTGCCCTTTCGTTATATTGAGTTAATTTTCCCCAAGCAGTTTCATCTGTTTATTATTATGTGTGCTATTGTTTTAATACCTTCTGTTGCTCTTCCTTTTTGGGTTGAGGCTATGGTTTTATTTTTGTTTGGTGTATTTCTTACCTGGTGAAAGTCACTTACATTATCTGTATAATCTGTAGTTATTCAACCTGATCAACATAAATTCATGATACTCAATAGATACATGTACTCAATAGACTTGTTTCCAATTTTGAATGATATCATTGCGACAGTCGAGTGCTAGGACAACCGCATACATATGATTTAACTGTATTGTTTTGGAGTTTTCGTAAGTTAACAATCATAACCTTTGTATTGTTATATTTGGACCATTAAGAACCTGAATCTCTAAACAAGAATTTGTGACCGAGTGAACATCTTGTTTCTTTACGACAAAATGTGTTGTACATTTTTTCGCCAGAATCACTAAGGTGAAATATCTTTCTATTATAATAAAGAAAGATTAAAAATATAGAAGTACTTAATAAAGACGGTAATCAGTACTGATAAATGACTGAAAAATTACGGAAATGTTCAATACTGAGAAATTACAAAAAAAAATTCAGGAGTGAAAAAATGACATATGTACAATACTGAAAAAGTGGCGGACACTTTCAGTACTTTTAACATCACTTATATAGGGCATGTATTGCGTTGTACTGAAGGTAAATAGGTAAGAAATGTACTGGTATTTGTTTGGTACCTACAGAAAACAAAGAATATATGGATTGAATGTTGAAATAATCTGTGGTGCCTTCATTATAGAAAAAGGAGATTTTATATGACATCAATGAAACAGCCATCCAAGACGTGTAAATTACAAACTTTTACGTGTTAAACATTTCCAAGAAGAAAATTAATTGAATTTATAATCTTCTTACAAACCCAGTTAGAAGATTATTTTCTTGTAACTTTTTTCTTCCGAGAAAAATGTTCGATCTCTATCACAGCAACAAGTAAAAAGTCACATGTGCTTTCTACTGTGGTGGACCAAATAAAGACAAGTCTTGGTGAGAGTGTATTATTAGATATTCAAAACTCACAAAAGTC
>JAULBM010050449.1:0-10543 GCA_032357055.1 Geukensia granosissima | reverse complement strand
TATCAATATTTATAGATTGTCATGTGACAGCATTTCATCCAATGATAATATTCTAATAAAATCCTTATGTAATAATATAAAATATGGATTTAATCAAACTGTATGTTTGTGTGCTTTCTGATAAAAAGATTTAATATAGGGATATGATATAGTATTTTGATATTCATTTGAAAAGCATCAGTATTAAAGCAGATTCCAATCTCTACTATCTTAGAATTTTGTCGATTTTTTTTATTTGTCAGCAGAAAAACTTAACAAGATGAATTTTGAATTCAAACAAATATTTCAACACTGTGTAATTATTCAAACTAAGATTATGAAATCCTGATGACACCATGTGAAATATAACCCTAAGGCTGTCAGCTGCAGCAGAGAATAATCATCTTTGGTTTTTTAGAAATATGACCCAGTCATAAATTGTTGATCTTTCAGTTACACATCTGTATATACCTCTATGTAGAAAGTGAACCCCCAATGGAGACTTCACATTGGTTTACCAATGAAAAAATATTAGATCAAATAAATTCAAGTGTACTGACATATGTCTTACCTGTGATCTGAGAAATTCCAAATTGTGTTTATGTTTGAGTAGTTCTTTCTGCTTCATTTCTTGTTCATGACTGATAATGAGATGAGGTGACAGCAGACGACCAAAAGTAGCATCAGAGGGACCAAGTAAATCTTTTTCTTTTGGTAGACTAAGAAGTGGCATACCAGACTTGGCTGGACCTTCACTCACTCTGTTTTCCATCCTCTGGAACATGTTCTTGTACATGGCTGGTAGAGGTGTTTCTTCATGGGGTGGTTGTGAATACAAGGGTGGTGGAGGGGGAGGATACTGCCCATGGGGTACCCTGTTAGATCCAGGGAATAATTGTGACTGGGCATATCCTGTATTTAGCTGAAGTAATGGCATGCCAAAGTCTCTACCCAGTCCAGGTGGAACCTGTGGTGGACCCCTTTCCTCCCATGCTGGCACTGGAATCGGTGGCAATTTAAAGTCAGGTTCATCTCTCTCTGCTTGAACACGTAGAAATTTTGGTATAAAGTTAATGTTTCCTTGCTGTCCTTCCAAATTATTAAAATTCTCTTTATTGCTCTGAGAATAATGTCCATGTGGAGATTTACCTCTCCTACTGGTACTTTCCTGTAAATTTTGGAGTTCTTTGAGAGCACCCCCAACATTTCCTCTCCCAGGTGATTTTTTTCTCCTCATGTTTGTGGAAGCATTTAGTTCATCCAACACCATACTTTGTGTCATGTGGTCTTGTACAGGAACTGGTCTCCTGTTTGGTGAATCAGAAGAGTGTCTTCTGGATCCTTCATAAGATGGACTCCTCCTCCTTGGATAGTTTGACTCAGAAGTATCTTGATGTCTCCTTGGTGATGGTTGTCGTCTGCTTGGATAGGCTGAATGTTGACTGAAATACTGATCAGGTGGTAATTCATGACCATCAAGAGCACTCATCATTGCCATCATACTTCTGTGTTGTGCCTAAAGAAAATAGTTTTCAAGTTGATTGTTGAAGGATAAATGTAAACTTTCGTTGGTCAAAACTTCTTCAGAGCCAAAAAAATGGGTATATCAATAAACAAACATCTTTGTCTCATATATAACTGTATTTTCATCATTTTCATATGAACTGAACAATAAACAATACCTTTACAATTACATTCTTTTTAACTTAACTTAGCTTTGATATATTTTTTTGTTAAATACATATTCAAATAAAAAATATAATTGTTGACAATGGAAGATGACATCATTGAAAAAAGTGCAAATCAGTGACTACTTTGCACAAGACGATTTCATATTGTTTTTTTAATAAAGACTCTGACATTTCAATCCTAGCTTCTGCTCATTAAAATGACCGGGTTTTACTTATAAGAGGACAAATCATGTCACCCTTTTGCAAGTGTGATTAATTACTACATCAAATATTTAGTTATTAAAAAGAAATAAATGTTTAAAGATCAGTTGCTATTAATGAATTTTCACTCATTTTGTGTCTGATAAGCTGTCTGTGATCTCACACATTGACATAGGAGTATAATGATCACAGGTGACATTACCATGTGAAATTACATTCCAAGTTTTGCCTATGTCACATGATATCCTTTCATGTTAGAATAAAACATGAGTTTTCACCCAAACCTTTAAAAGTTATTTCACAAATATGTAAAAGCAAACATTAAAGCACCTGCACTTTCAAAAATTTAAAAAAAAACAAGCAATGAAACCTAATTTATAAAATAGGTTATTGTACATGTATTTCAATAATTACAAAATATTGCAGATTTCTCCTAAAATATTTCTTTGGTTTTACCTGCATATTGGTATTAATTGTGGGAAAACACTAAGCCAAATATTGAAGCTATTTCTAAACCATTAAAACCATGAAATAAGTGAACAAATCTGTGATAGTAACTGTGAAATAAAGGACAATATTTTACAGTACCTCCACTATTTTCCTTAGTTCTCCTCTGACAATATCCTGTAACTGATGTGCTAAGTCATTTCCTATCATGTTGCCAGAATGCCCCCTGCTGTTCCTCTCTGATGACCTTTGTCTGCTTTGATCATGTGACTCCACTGGTGATCTCCTTCTCTGTCTGTCAGATGATGAGCGACGTCTGCTTTCAGATGATCTTTCTCTGCGTGGACTTTTGTGCTGTTTGAGACTTCCAGATCTTTTAAACAAAAAATTCAAGAGCATTTGTTAATCTCATTGCACATTTATCTTTCTTTTTTATTTTATGTTCAACAATTAACTATTTACAAGATTGGCATTCTTGTAAAATTTTCTGTATACAGACATTTCTTTTACATCCAATATTATGAACTACAATGAAAATATTACATTATTTCTAAAAAAAACATAAAAAATACTCTACACTGCGATTTTAAATGTAAGAAAAATGTCAATCTTTCCAATAATTACATCTATTACGTATTTAAAATAAAGAACATTTTGACGAGTTTAATATTTGATAAAATCAAACATTTTCCTGATGTTGTAAACTTTCCCAGAAACTGGAGGCTTACAGTATACTCACTTTTTGATGTAGGTCAAAGTATTCTGTAGTGAAGGGTCATATTCATCTGTTCCCAAGGAGCTTACTTCTATAGAGCTACTGTCTTCCTTTCTGTTTAATAATAATGCATGTCAATTTTAGTCAACTTTATGAACAATATTAGAATTCTGTGTATACAAACAATCAAGCTGATGAAACAGCACAACTGTAGACAAACCTTATATACTGTGGATTTATTTATTTTTGAGGTACTCCAATTTTCATGGTTCAGCAAAAAAATCATAGTTTCGAGGATACTGAAATTTGTGGTTGTGAAAATTTCTAATATTCATATAATGTAAATAAAATGCACTTCGTTGGATACTTAAAATCGTGGTTTGGCAGCATCCATGTAAACCATGAAAATTGGTATCCAATGAAATATAATGAATCCACAGTAACTAGTAAGGTTTGATCTTAAAACAAATAGTTTTATTCATTTTTAAAAAGAGGTTGCTCTATATTCCAGCCATTGTAAATTCATCAGGATTATCTGTTTTCTTTGTATACAGATTCATTTTTAACCTGCAGCCACCCCAAACACTGACCATATAAAAGTTGTTGATCATCAAAATTGATCGATTGACTGAATGTGGCTTAAGGCTCATTGGCAATTATTTCATGCATATCTAGTACGAAAGCATATTAATGAATGATAAATGAATCCTACTTTGTACTATGCCACCCACTGAGTCTGTTTTTTAACAAGCTTGCTCACAAAGGAAGCCAGAAACATTTTCTGACCCTGGGCCAATCAATCTCTGCTCTTACTCTTAAATGCTGCGTGCTAGGCAGAAAAAAAGCTACCGGTAATATTAATTTTAATGCCTTTGGTTTTACCCAGAAAAGAATCAAACCCATGACATTCTGCATTTGAGGTAAGCACACTAACTATTACTATTACTACTGAGGAAGAGATAATTCTACCAGCATAATATCCTCTTCTGAATTTTATGCAAAAAACATTGCTTTTCACCGCTTACTCATTGAATTTGTGATTGCAGAATCAAAAGAATATTCAAATATTAATTGTGAATATCAAATTTATTTTGTACTCAATGCAAAATAGCCAAGAAATTCTCGCATTTCTACCTCTTTCTAAATCTCGATTTTGATATTAGCTGACAATGTCTGAATATTCTAGATGTACATGTATTATTATTGATTATGGAGACCTACAGGAAATCTCAGGCAGCAATGTACGATGAAAAATATTTTTGTGATATTTCAACTGTATATGTAGCAAAGCTAAATTGTGAAAGTCAGAATGTCAAAGTCAAGGTCTGATAGCACATTTATTTCCTGTAACCACAATAAAATTATCCAGAAATACCACATTTTCACTCAAGTGAGATCAGCAACTCTAAAACACATTTCAGTGGCATTGAAGGTGAGATTTATGAAATTTATACTTACACATCTAAAACTTTCTCATATTCTGTGTGTACATCATCAGCCTCTTGATCATACTCATTTTCCCAGTCCTTTTCTGACCTGTTACTTTGTAAACTCAGTGACAACTCTGGGTTGGGTTTAGGTTTCCTTGATCTTCCACTGCTTTGGAGCATTTTCACACTCTCTTTCATGCTAACGGAAACTTTTATTTGTTCTTGAACTTGTTCACTCTCAGTATGAGGAATTGTCCGATGACTAGGTGGTTTTCCGTGAGGCATATACTTGTTATCAAGTAACCAGATGGTCAATACAACCAGTTCAACCGGTGCATCAATTTTCATCTTTGGTCTGAAGGACAAATCTTTTTCCCCTTTCCACTCCAGACCCAGAGAATGCTGCTTCTTTCCCCAGATGGAAAACCAGTGTAAAACATTTTGTAGGTGGTGATATCTTTTACCAAAATCAACATCCAGGGTCCATTGTCTTTCCTCATAATATGATGCATCCCGATACAATACTTCCTCTGATTCCGAAAATTTTGATGCCAAACTTGTCATTCTGGCTTTAGATCTGTTAGGAGATTGGTGATCAGACCTGAATTCTTTAGCCAGTTCATTTTCAGGTATGTAATTGAGTCCCCCTCCTTCACTCATAAACCTATTCATTTTATTATCATGTTTCCCCATGTCATTTGACACGCTCACACTCCTGTATATGCCTTTTTGTGGTGAATGATTTTGTCTTTTTTGTTCAGGACTCGAGTACACCTCATTGTGACTTCTTGTCTGGTGACCTTTCGGTGAGGACATAACAATAAGATTTTGTTTCCTCTCTTGTTCTGGAAGTTCAGACCGTTTGATCAGGTTTTCAAGTTCCATGTTCCAAATATTTTCAGCAAAAGGCAGCAATAAAGGTGGTGTAATAAATTTATGCTCCCTTTCATCATCAACAATTTTGGTAAATGATACGGCAACAAAATTATCTAGAAATTCTAAATATGATATTTTAGATTCAAAAGGTCTTGATCCTATACACAGTCCATTAGGTTTGGTAAGACTAGATGTGAGACTATTACCAACATCAGTACTGGAGTCAAACACAAATTCCTCGTAGCTTCCATATACAATCCTTCTTTTCTTCAAAACTTTTGCTACTACGTCACATTGCTTGAAATAATACACAGATAAAGTTTTTCCTCTGGGTGATGCTTGGTAGAAGGTTACTGATTTTCTCCCTTCATTTTCTTGGTCAGTGTCATTCATTTCTGCTGTGTCCTCATCTGGTCTAGCAGATTTTCCATCATCCTCTGGTTCAATTGTCACACCCTGCCAGTCCTGAATAATTTTATTCAATTTATCTTGCACTTCAGAATCAAGATTTTCTTCATCATAGAAGAATTCGGCTAAGATATCAGCTGTGTCTTCAGAAGGCTTTAACTCCTGCAGGAGTGACAAAGCTATCTTGTAAACACATTCCTCCTCTGGTAGAAATCGACTGAACGCCAACATGTGAATGGCCCATTGCAAAGTGTTAAAACATTCTTTCATCCACTTGTCACCTTGTTTGTCATCCCAACTAGCCTAAAAATAGACAAAATGTGTTATTACTGAGTTTTCCAGGTAAAATAAAACTTAACATTTTACAAGTGAAATACCAGTGTTATATGGTATTTTTAACTCCATGAGAAATAGACCCCAGTTTCAATTTTTAGCAATGGAATATTGACCAAAACCTTGAGGGACAGCAACAAAAAAACCCTTGCATAAAAAAAATTACTAAGGCCATAGTTGTTTTTTTCTGTTTTGGGTCTGCATGCTGGTAGGTTTTGTTGTTACTGAAGTAAAAAACAAACACAACAATATTTTTGAAAATTATTGCTTAATCAAGTAGGTGAAATTCTATATTGCTTTATTCAAACATCATAATTACGGATTTTTACATTTAGGATGTTTTTATTGATGAGCATTTTGTCATTATAGATTTATTGCAAAAAAAAGACTTTAACTTTTAAAAATTATTGTTAGCCTGTGTGGCATTTATGTCCCAAAGATGGTTTTTTTTTCTGTGTGTGTATTTCGTCTTGGCTAGCTGGTAGCTTTAAAAAATTTGACCAGGCGCAAAACAAATAAAAAAAAACAGACAATGCCTACTTGATAATAATAATTATTTTTTAATCAAATGTCATGGATACTTATGAAATAACAAATCTTCTTTTTGATGGCCCAGTATATATAAGGAGAAAATTATAATTGACAAACATGAAATATGTATGAAAATCAACTAACCCTAACATAGTCCTGGTAGTTTACATTATTAAGATAACTCTCTTTCTGCCGTAACTTCTTTGACAAGTTATCTCTTGCATGAAGTAACCAAAGAACTGTAGTAAAATCTCTGAAACTCATCAAGATCTGGACCACACCCGGTTCTGTTTCAGACATAGTGGATGGTACTGTGCTATACTGCTCTAGTATCTCTGGTAATTCTCTACATGGCCCCTCAGTTGTAGCCTTAAGATAAAATAAAATTCTTTCCAATTAGAAAAGGAATTTGAAGATACAAAAAAGGCAGAGTTAAATCGTTAAGAGGGAAGACAGACAAGACCATGGCCAACAAAAAAAAAAATGACACTACACTGAAAACTAAAGCTGGAGTAACACGAACCCTACAAAAACCAGGGTGAGTACAGGTGCTCTAGAAGGGTAAGAAACTCCTGTTCAACTAGTGGCACCTGTTGTGTTACTCAGTAGTCAAAGGCGTTAAGTTATTAATAAAAAATATTATGGTTATTACATGCACTTTACATTGCCTGTGTTGCTCACCTGGAATAAGGGCCGTCAGAAACAAACATTAAATGGTCAATTGTTGCAATAATTTTGCTTAACATTATAAAGGACCTGCCTAAGATGTTTCCTGTAAAATATTACCCTATTTGCCAAGCATTTTCCATGAGTGTATTTATGCATTAGCCAATCAGAAACTAGAATCATCTAAGGACAGCCATGTTTTTAGTCCGATCAAGAAATAAGAAACTTTATGAAGGACTTTGCCTTGATGCTACCTTTCAAATTATTTTTCCATTTGGCCAAGCAGTTTTAGAGGAGAATATTTAAATATCAGGCAATCAGAAGAACAATTTATGGCTGCCATATTTTCTGACAAATCAGGACAAAATAAGAAAACTTCACTTAAGGCCTAACATAGATGCTTCCTTTAAATATTGTTTAATACTGCAACTTCTCGGCTGATTTTGTACCATACAAAAACTGGTTGAGCTTAACTCGCTCATCACATGTGTTATGGTTTGTCAGTTACCTGCCTAAGGTCAGTGGTTCTCTCTGGTACACGGGCTTCCTCCACAAGTAAAACTGACTGCTGTGATATGACTGAAATACTGTTAAAAGTGGCCTTAAATCCCAATCAAACAAGCAAACGAACAAAACTGTTCAATTTGGCTAAATGGTTTCAAGGAAGATTTTTTTTTATAGGTCAGACAATCATAAACAAGAATAGTTCTTGGCAGCTATGTTTCTTGTCTGATAAGGATTAAATAAGAAAACTTTTATAAATAACATTGAATAAATAGGGTTCTATTTGGCCAAGCAGTTTTAGAGGAGAAGATATTTTTATGTTTCAGCCTATCAGAAATAAAAATTCTGTGGGGGCATGTTTTAAGTCAGACCAAGATGAAATAAGCTTTTTAGAGGACCATACGTAGATGCTCTATATCAAACATTAATTCATTTGCCCAAGCTGTTTCCAAAGGGAAGAAACAAGAATTGTCCATGACAGCCATGTTTTTTTTGGCTGTGGACAAAATATCCAAAGGAGTAGGTTCGGTATGGCCCAATTTTGGCCCGAAATTAAACAACCCGAGAGCTAAGATACATGGCACTTTTTACAAAATGCAATGTCATATTTAGTTGGTTTAATTAATTGTTTTGACAACAAAACATATTTGTATCAGGATGTTGCAATAGCTTGATCTTGTTCTAAAATTGTAAATTTTAACAAATTTGTTAAAAATTGCATTATTTTATTCAGTTTTTGGCCCTGATAATAGTGGCCACATCCATGTTTAGACTAATTTTTTTTAACATGCTATGTATATTTGTTAGTGACATCATATAAGTAAATATTTTGAATGAACAGGATTGTGGCCATTACCATGGTACCAATTTTAAGGAAAACTGTATAAAATTCCACCAAAATAATGAAATTTTCAATACATTTTGAATTAAGCCCATGTTTATGACATCATGAGTTAGTCCATGTGCACTTTATTTCAAAACAATGTCTGATTTATTAATTTACAACAGCTGTACTGCTCTTATGTTGATTAAGGGTATTTTGTGTCAATATTTGAAAATTCCTTAATTTTAAGGGCCAGAAATGGGTCATACCAAACCCACTCCTTTTTATGGCCAAGGCATACTTGTTTATTGTAAAATATTATTCCATTTGGCCTAGAGGATTCAGAGGAGAAGATTTTGTTAAATGTTTCAGCCAATCAAAAACAAGAATCTTCCATAAGGCCCATGTTTATTGTCCGATCGGGACAGTGGGCAGACAATGGAAGCCAAGAGATAACAAAAGCTCATAGTGAGCTATAGGTCAGCCTTTCTTGTTATACAGAGGATTGCAGACTCATATTCCTCAAACAATTTTTTTATATACATGTATAACCAAAGGACATTTAAAAAACCATCAGATATTGGAAATTCAAATGAAAGGATATGGTTTGTAATTCAGTGAGTAATCTCTTTATCAAACAACAAGGAAAACCGAGGCTTCCCCGAGGTTGTATCACTCACCTCTCCAAGGAGTATAAAACAAGATTCTAAAGTAAATAGTCCAAAGGGATATGCCCAACATGGCCTTATATTGTTTTACTTAAAACCTTTGGGGATATTTACATTTAAGTTAACTCCTCTGACCTTTTTCAGAATAATTCTTGGACGTTCCCCTTGAAAAAATCATGTTTAAATTTGCCAAGTGTCATCCAATATGGAAGCCATATCTCAACTTAATTTTAAACATTTTTGAAACTACTTTAAGGAAACTCTCTCTGAAACTGCTGCGTGGGTTTTGGCCAAACCTAATTAGAATCTCATTTTGATTTTCCCTAAACAGTTGCTTTCTATTTTCCATGATTTAATAAAATAAAATCATCAAGGCCTGACTTATTTTAGCACTAAACCTAATTCTAATTTAAAATGCAAGGTTATTTTCAGGACAACTCTCAGCCAGCTGAGCAATTATAGGCTCCAGGGAGCCTCTAGTTATACATCAGCCTTCGTATCAGCCCATGGCTGGATAAACAAAATCTATAACAATCATATAACAATACTACCTTAAATTGTGCAGCTTTCTCTTGTACTTTTACTAACTGTTGTATGTACCATCGTGTCGCTGGTAGGGAGACATGGGATGCATTGAAGATGACCAGTATCAACTGTATCATAGATGATATCTCAAATCTCAACTTCTTTTCTATCTCAACATCTGATGTGGGATTCTCCTGAAAGATTGGTAGGTGTTAGTGTCATTAATTTACTTTACAGAGTTTACAGATATTTCTAATTCATTTTTTTTTTTTCTAATCATTTTTAAGATTAATATTGGCTTTGAATTGTTCTCATGTTATTTAGTAGTCACTTATATTTTCTGTTGATGTAATGGGTTTTGTGCTTGTTACAGTGAAGCAAGTCTAAAGGTGTCCAGACCATGTGATTTGAATTAAACCTCAATTTTATAGATATAACTAACAAAATGATGTTGGTTATATTATGACTTAATTTATTGCTCACTGATAGTGAAAATTATAACACTATGAATATTACTACTTTTACCATAATCCTTTAACATGTTTAATGTATTACAACTCAACAATGTACCGTTCTTGTACCTATAAAGGTGGAAATTATTTTCATATCAGATTATAAATTTTAGTGTATTTATTCAGTAGAAGATTTGCTTCTTTGCTTAAGACACGAGACAGTATCCTTGGCTGGGTGTTACCTATTTATTTTTATGGCTATATATGATGATAGCAAAAATTAGTTTTAATTCA
>JAULBM010050438.1:0-10543 GCA_032357055.1 Geukensia granosissima | reverse complement strand
ATATATAAATTTCACGTCAATCACTTGAAAAACAAGCGAGATTTGGGGCATTGAAAATAAAAAAAAATGAAAAGTTTTTCGACGATTACCGGAAGTTGACGTATCTGTTTCCGGTCGGCTTTATATTTTCTGATACGATTAAAGAGACCTTATCAACTGGTATAGGTTTGATTTTAAAAGAAATATTTTGAAAATTTCGATTTCTACTATCACTTCCGGTGACGACCGGAAGTGACGACCGACATGCTCAACCCCCTAACTTTCGTCTACTAAGTGAGATCTATCATCCCTGAAAATTTCAAGTCTTTATCTCTTGTAGTTTCTGAGAAAAAGACTGGACATGAAAAACCGGAAATCGGCCGTATCTCGCGACCGGAAGTGAATTTTCAAAAAATAAAAAAAATGTATCAAGTTCATGTCATTATAAGTCTATCCTGTAAATTTCAAAGAAATCTACCGAGTCATCTCTGAGAAATCGCGGGGACAAAAAAGGGGAAAATAATAATAATAAACAGTACAATCACTATAAGGTCTTCCGTCTGAAACGGAAGACCTTAATAAGAAACTGAGCAAAAACAATATGTCTGGGAGCCATAAATATTTTGAACTGGACTTATGGTATTATTAGCCTTTGATAGACGTTTCATCTAATATGCAAGCAAATATTTATCTAAGTTAAATTGCTAGACATTAAACATTTCTAAAACATCTATTTGATAGAACTGATAGATTTCTCTTGCACAGTAGTATTATGCATTATGCAAATAATGTATATTACAAATTGTCGAACAACAACTCAGCAGATTGCTGTGATTTTTAGTTAGCCATTTAACATAGTATGTGACAATGAAAAGGTAATGATTAAACTACGTGTACCACACATTCATATTATTTCCACGAAGGAAGTGACCTTTACCATTTTCCCTGGAAAAATAGTATACTCTTCTAGTTCCTCTAAAATGTCTAAGGATAATTTTTTTAAGGAAATTAACTCTGATAACTTCCTCAGTGGAAATTGTAGGTCTTGTATTTCCCTATGGGAAGAAGAAAATTATAATAATTCCTCAAGGGAAATATAAAGGAAAAAATTTCCCAAAAGGAAATATTAGTTTTGTCGTTTCCTTTGTGGAAAATAATTTCCTCAGTGAAAAATTATTTCCCCAGAGGAAATGAATTTTTCCATAGAGGAAATAATTATTTCCCTAACGGAAAAGTAATTCCGCAAGGGAAAAAGTGATTTACATTAAAGCACTTGTTATTCTTCAAAGGGTGAGCCCACAGGAAAAAAAAAATTTTTATTCTTTTTCTAGAATTCTATTTTATTTATTTTTTCGTCCGGGGATAGAAAAATCAAAAATTGTATTCTCAGCTTCCATACGTTAATTAAATGCCGCCAAGCATTCTCAAACTTGTCCCGCACACTTTTATATTGATTTTTACGTTTACTTATTTAAATTTCTTCATGATGTCTCAACCAATTGATCCTACTTCTGTTGTCAAAAAGATTTCCGGGAGTCCAAAACTTTGTTTTTTTATTTTTTGTTTTGAGTTTGTCTTGTCTTTTTGAACTTTGAATTTTGCATCTGATTCTCTCGTATAAATACTATTCATTGGACTTAATGAAAATTGGTTCCCGGTTAATTTTGTTACTCCTATCGTGTACAATTAATTCCCAGGTGTTGATCATGAATACCTTAAGATATTCTGTGCAACATTGTTTGGCTTAATTCTTCTCCCGGTGCCTACTAAATTTGAAGATCTACTTTAATTAGTTGTTTTCGCTGGGTCCTCTGAATAAGAAGGAAATTAGTCGCCTATATTACTTAATTCTTCTCGCATTTTCGCTGAAGTGTGAGATCTACAGAATTTAGCTGTTTATTTAACTTTGTTCTTTTTCGCTTTCGCTGAAGTAGAAGATGTACAGAAATTGGTTGCATATTTTTCTTTCTTATTTTGGCATTTCCGCTAAAATAGAAGATCTGCAGAAATTAGTTCCCTTATTTACTTTCTACCAATGACTGCAAGTAATCATTGATAAGGAATTCGTTAATACAAAGAAAGTTTACTTCCTTTAAATAATTTATGAAGCCAGCTAAAAGTTTAATATTCGCGCATATACTTTTAAAGGTGAAACGGTCAGTCTTTGTAATAAGAAACGTAGTAATATCTTACCTTTTTCTTTTGAGCTTTTATTTGTATAATTGCGTCCTCTGCTTTTCCTGTATTCTGTGATTCCATTTCTGTTGAGGTACTCAACGGTCGGTATGTCCGCACGTTGTTATAATCCGAATTCTCTGATCTGAAAATAATAATTTGATTAAATAATTCCACAATAATATAAGTTTTCGACTTTATGAAAAAAATCTATGAAGAAGTAACCTTATAAAAGAAAGAATGTTAAAATCGTTGTCATCGGAAAACATTCTATGTGTCATGTGGACTTAATGTGTTCAGATCAAACTAAGGTGTGCTAATAAGTGTTAATTTTGTTTATCGTCATCCAGTTAGCAACGTCGCGCATCGCGCATCGCGACGAAATGTTGAAGGTTTGTTAAAAGTACGCTTAATATTTCTTCGAAGATATCAAGGGAACATACAAAAATCGTTTTAATCAATCGACAGACAAACCAATGGTGGAAACAAGGAAACAAAGACATGTAAACCAACACACTGCACAAAAAATTAAAACAGTTGCAACATAAACACGAAGAAACCAGTTAACATACAAAAAAAACACATTTATAAATCTCTCTTGCAACTTCTATTGCAGTTGTTATTTGCAATTCGGATTAATTGACTGATTGGTTGGTTGGTTGATTAATTGCTGCTTAACGTCCAACAATATTTCTACAATTTTCAGGACGGGACAAGGTAACTGACAGAAATGTACAGATATGAATTGATCCGATGATTACACTGTTTTTTTTACCCGAGGGCTGAACTGGTGCGCTGCAAACAAAACCGCTGTTGTCCGCGAATGCGGTCAACAGACAAAACTGTTCACCGACAGTTACAAAACTGTTGCATGATGCTATAAACATTATTAATATTGCAAAAAAGTTCAAATATTGTTGTTTTATTGTCATTAACTTTCAAAGGAAGATTTTGTAAAGGAATAACAAATCAATATGTAGACTTTGAACAGGGGGTCGTTAATGGAAGGAATCGCCCAGTATAACAAAATAAACAAAACATTACAGATATGGTTTGAGAGAAGATTGTAATCCCGAGAAATACATTGTCAATCGATGCAAAAAAGCAGATTGTTATACCGAGAATTGATTATTAACCTTCGCACCGATTGACAATGTATTTCTCGGGATTACAATCTGCTCTCACACCATCTCTGTTATGTGTTATTTTACTCTAATTTCCCGGATGTCAATATGAAGAGGCTTCGAAAAGTATTGCACATAGTAGTGGATTTGGCTTCTTAATTCGATTTTTCTTAATTTGAGTACTTCTTTTTCTTTGTTTTTCAGACTTACTATGATTTTGTTCATATTTTACTGGTGAAAGGTTACTCATTAAAATGTTCATAAAGCACTTGTATTAAAAAAATGAAAGAATGTGGAATTAATGTTGTAAAGACAGAAAAAAAATTCATCAACTATCGTTAATTTATCTGTGAACAAAGCGATTTTCTTTTTTAACTTTTAAAAGGTAGGCTAGGAACCAAAACATTGGAAAGTACAAATTATTATTGAATTCATACAAAGCTTAATTATACTGACAATGCCAAAAATAATGATTATATGGCAAATTAAACATAATTTGGTATAGTCCTTTTCGAAAACATAATTATCTCCGGAAGTCCGAGTTTGGTTTAAAAATAAGATTTTGTAAGAGTTGTTCCCCTTTGTGGGTAGTCCATCACATCGACGTAAGACATGTAAGAATGAGCAATGAGAAAAACCCGACTTTCCCCTGTACTTTATCTTAAAGCATTTGCTTTCTACGACCGCCAGAAGTAGTTAAGGTATTACGCTCCACATTTTAATTTATAAAAACTAAAAATGATAGCTTTCAGTATTTAACCTCTACAGAAATTGATGCACGTTTCAGCGTTGATTTCTATGGAAACTTTATACAACACTACCCGGAAGCCGGGAACCAGAACGGTAAAATTTTAATTTTAGAAGGAACCACGACATTCCGGAAATGTTATTTCGAAAAGGGCTATATGTTAATTATTATAAAGAAAAAAATAATAAAAGAAATTATATGGAATGAATGCGAAAAAATGTCCATTACATGAACATTGTATTTACGAAAGTTCATTTACCTACAAAGCGTCTTAGGCATATAGTACATCTTCTTTCTTTTAAACTTTGTATACCCTTCTACTAAGATATAATTTAAAGGCAATATTTATAGTTTCCTTTCTAAAACGACAAAATCATAATGTACGCTTAATGCCATAAAAAGGCTTTTAAATAAAGCAATGGAACAAAATGGTTTTGCTCATTTATGAATTTGTGAAGTAAATCAAAGTGTAAGATCAACGGTAAACACCGTGTATAATGCATTAACTTTATTCTATCTGACACATGTTTCTTGTCCCAGAGCACAATCATTGAAGACAAGAAACAATTGACTGCCTCCAGATATCAAATTATGAAAGAAGAGAATTGAAAGGAAGCAACGGATGTAATTGAAGCCTTGTACGTTGTTTTCATCATATCAAAAATATTTTTGTACTGACAATGATGGTGTGCTATGAAAACACATTTCTATATACACACAAATCATAAGTAACCTGGTGATATTAATGATTTTTGTCTTTTAAAATGTACTCTTTGACTTGTTCATACCTGTGAAAAACTTTTTTTTTCATTTTTTGAATACGCGCTTGATCTATCACATCGACCTTCGATCATTGAACAATCTGTGTAATATTATTGTTTGCTTTACATTTCGGTTTTTTTTTTTTTGGATGATGAGATAGATTCAAAATCGTGTAAATTATTCATGTAAGTAGTAGCGAAAGTTTCTGAATAACCTCTGTTGCAAGGTATAAAATATATTTCTATAGTTATCAAACATTTCATTGACACCTATTTTCCGTAACTTTGAATATGTTTCTTACCTATAAAGTAGGTGCATCAGGGTAGGGTTAATCTCTAACATTACAATCCAATAAAATACCAGTTTACCAATGTTGAATTAAATGGTGAATTTTGATTTGTTATATGCGCATGTTAAGAAACAACAGCAACAGGTTATTAACATTTATTTATTTTTTTTTTTATTTTTCAGAAAAAAGAAGAAGTGATATTCGTCGAATGTATTTAATTTCAAATAACGTAAAGGGGATTCTGTTTACAAATACACCAGAAGAACATGTCTAAGTAGTCGTGCTCCTGACGACTGCGAGTGCATCTATATATTTCAATATATTGGGGAAAAAATGCTCATATTGCTCAGTTTCTTAAATGGGATTTAAAATTTTCAAAACATTCAGAATTTTCGACTTAAAGAATTAAAGCACCGGGAAAAAATTTGTTGTATATATTACATTATAATAATGATGTGCTTTATAATATTAAGTAAAGGTTATAAGACAAAGGTAGGTTTTTATTTTTATAAAACAGTTGAGAAAACAGAGGAAAGTCTTGCATTCCTGCGCGCGTCGGGCCAGAGGATTTTAAGGCCTTCTAGTCGATTTCGAATCTGTTTAATAGAAATAAAACCATAATGAACCATTTGACAAACTAACAAACCGACTGAAAATATTTGTATTTTGTTTTATATGTTATTTGCAGCAATTCCCTTTGATCTGTATTGATAAATAATTCATGTACAGGTCTACCGAAACAAATTCAAATTTCTGTATTTTTGTGTAAGATAACGTCACGTTGCCAAGCATTTATGTCGCGTGTTTTGTCTTTATGCGTGTTCCACATTGCTTGTAATGATCTGTTCAATTTAAAAACAGCCGTCAGGACACAAAAACCTTGATTAGTCAGCTGTCTGCCTCCATATCAGATGGTTACGTAAGCGAGTTGTTAACCTGATTACTTTAACGATAAAAAATGCCATTACGGACAGATGCATGTATCGTGTTTTTTTTTTCATTATTACATGAAAACATTATTAAACAAGTTGTCAACAAGCGTCGTAATTAAGTTTAACCTTTAAGAAAATGATATGGTATTCTTGTCTATGAGACTAGCAGCTATTCAAAACGTATAAATAACAAACTTCTACAAGCTTTCAGTAATGGACAAAGTATCCACACCACTCTATAAAAACCATCAAAAATATGATTGCATGCATTAGAAAATATAAATAACGTCCCAATTGTTAATTTTTCCTTTCCTTTAAGAGGACGTTCTTTAGTCTCCTTCATATGGTATAATATTCTCCGCTTGTTTGTAATACCCGTGTTTTAGCAAAGTTTCAGATTAAAATGAACGCAATCCTTGTATGAGTTACAAATTATTTTGTCAAGGCTTTTCTTACAAAAATTTCTATTAAAACATAAACTAAATGGAATTCGAAAATACCGAAGTGGTAGACAGAGATCGATTAGTCAGAAGACAGAGAAGACCTCGGCCAAAAAATGAAAACAAAACACAAACATAGAACATACAACACTACTATTAAAATTTAAGCTGCAGTAGCACGAACCTTACAAAAACCAGGTAGAGTAAGCAACTCTTGTGCTCCATTAGTAAATACTCAATAGACAAAGCTGGTGTATAATCAAAATCGGTGTTAGTCACAACCGGTATAACAACGGATTTGTAGTCACGACAAAGGTAAAATATCGATTGTCATATGTCAAATTGATGCTTTGTACCGGTCAACCAAATCATGATGGGAGCCGAAAAAATTTCGGAGTGATCTTTCTCTGAGGAATCCCTGGCTCAGTAGCTGTACGTATTGCCAGCTGCAACCCTCTATCAATTAAATCTTGATAGGAATCACTGGAGAAGAAAATCGACTGATATAAATACACTATGTATGCAAGAGCGGCTGGAAATATTGCTAAATTTGTCATTCAAGAAATCTAGAATTCTGTAAATGTCATCTTTATAGTACGTTTTGTGAGTCAGTGTGATTAATAACAATAATATGGTTTGTCCCTCCCTAGAACCAAAAGTTTGTATCAGCATTTGTCATCTTTTTAATAAAACTGTGTAGAATTATATTTAAGCTCTTAATTTTCTTTGAGTTTAAAAAGTAGCATACAGTGTGGAAAAATCAAATGTTTTGATGTTATTACAAAAGGAATGGTCCTCTTGTAGATCTTTGGAATTTCTAGAATAGATTTTTGATTCACTCCACCTCTAGAATGGTTTGTTTCACAGTAACTCTGGAACCTATGTACTGCTGATAGAATAGCTATCAGTAACTTAGATAACTTACTTTGTTAAGCATTTGGCAGACCCTGCAATGTGACATTGCTTTAAGGACGCTTATAAAGCTTTGAAATCCAGTAAAATGAAGATATTTTTTTCTTCTTAGCTGAAATTCCAAATGAAGACAACTGACCGATGATTGTCAAGGATTTCTTCTTTGTTGTCGGTGTATATGTTGGGTTGATAAATGAAGTGTCAAAATCTAGTTCTCCTTTATCAAGCAGTTTGTGTAATGTGACTTACAAACAAAAACAATGTTCCAAGGGGCTTCATCAGCGGCTGCGACAGCATATTTATTTGGCAACACTCGGATCTTTGAATGCCAATTTCGCGTATGTATACATAAATCTTTTCAACTTGTGAATTCAAAATGTGTATCAACCACCTCACAGCACAGCTTTCATCCATTCGGAAAGGGTATTTAATCCCTCTCTTTAGCGCTTCGCCATCTGCCTGGCGTAATCCTCGCCAAAATCCATAAGGATCTTGAAATTAAACTTTCAGTTTATGGATTGAGACCCAACAAATTTGACCCTTTGACAAACACGCTTTCAAAAAGAAATATTATCAACAATGTTATGATCATCGGTTACACGTGGCCTGTGGGATTAATTTTGAATGGGGGAATTGCAAAAACGCAGCCAGGAGCTTAGTCTTTAAGTCGTCAATGCTAAGATTCTACAACACGTGTTTGTATAAAAAATCTTGGTTGCAATAGGTGTGGTATAATTAAGTGGATAAAATGGCTGATCTTTGAAATAGGTAGAATATTAGATTTGACGGAATTTTGATGGAGGACATTGCTTAAATTGATTGCATCAAGACCTTTGTAGGCGAACAAAAGTTTAAGAAACGACCGTTTTTCTGGTTCGTCTTTCTTAAAACTAACTGGCTTGAAATGCCTGTGATTTGCAATATCCATGATGACTGCTGTAAGTCTGTACAAACTTATATTTGAATATGTAACAGTTGTATCCATACATGATATATATACAAAAAATAAGTTTTGAAAAAGGAAGGGCATACAGTTTGGTGCAAACGTGATGCAGCCCTATATATAGGCTTTCTGTAGAAATAGAAGCAGGTCAATGGGGGACAGTAGACGTGTGACGTCGAAGACCATGGCTAACTCTGCGTCTAAATGCATAAGGAAGATTTAAATCACTCACAGAACTACAATGAGGGCTCAATAAAATACCTGTATCATCAATGTTGTTGTTGGAACCAAACATGATATATATAAAAATTTTTGAAAAAGGAAGGGCATATAGTTTTGTGCAAACGTGATGCAACCCTAGGCTATGTGTAGAAATAGAAGCAAGTCAATGAGGGACAGTAGGCGTGTGACGTCGAAGGCAATGGCTAACTCTGCATGTAAATGCAGACTGAAGATTTAAATCACTCACAGAACTACATAGAGGGCTCAATAAAATACCTATATCATCAATGTTGTTACCTTCCCCAGTTCTCTAATCCAGCAGTTTTCCTTTTTTTCCACGGAGAGAATTTGATTGGTTTTTATTGTTATGGTTGCCATTTTACGAACTCTCATAGAAATAATAGAATCGTCAGGCAGGTTAAAATGTTGATAAACAATTTCTGAATCATAAGAGTTGACATTGTTGAAATATCTATTTTTATGCATGTTGGTATGTAGTTCTCCTTTCCTTTCACCGACGAAATAATCCATGAATATTACATTCTAATCCGTAGACAAGATCTCTGGATTTGTAATTAAGATCATCGTAACTTCTTTTAGATAGATTGCTGGTAAATTGGTCATCTGTGATAAAATTATTTCAAGTTAGTTTGCATCTTTTGTCATTACAATTTGAAATCCTTAAGTGCTGTTCAGCGTCGTTGTATTCTAAAATATCATATTAAGTATAACTGAACATGGACGGGTCTGTAAATCAAGTTGATGATCTGAATAAGGTAATATAGAGTTATTAGTCGTTAAAGGTGTAAAGTCGTGTTATGTGAAAAAGGACACCTGACTTTACATACGCCACTCTGTTTGTGATATCGTCAGATTCGGACCTTTTTATACTGGGCGACGTCCGAGCCAGTATGCTTTCTGATCTTCTAAGTTTATGGCAAAGTGATTTCTTAAATATATATAAAGATATCGTG
This sequence comes from Geukensia granosissima, assembly GCA_032357055.1. Classification (NCBI taxonomy): domain Eukaryota; kingdom Metazoa; phylum Mollusca; class Bivalvia; order Mytilida; family Mytilidae; genus Geukensia; species Geukensia granosissima. The sequence goes on along the minus strand of JAULBM010050438.1, from coordinate 1,043 downwards.
TCAAAATTTGAATATACATATAATCATCTTTCTGATTGACAACATAATTGAGGAATTTGGTAGGCGATTTTTTAACCGACAGTTGGCACTCTAACTGGCAAAACTTGTGCTCCCCTACTAGCTGATGATTAATGTAAGGCTGCAAATGTAGGATTTTGATACTAAATGATTTCGAAGTTGTAGTCAAAACATGTTTTTTTCTTATTGATTTAAAAAAAACAACTTATAGCTTCCTTACAGATGTTAGCAAATTCGACACTGCATCCACCTTGTCTTGACTGATGTTTATTGACATCATAGTACTTAATTGTTTGACATACTGAACTAAATGGCATCTCGTATTGAGAGGCTTGAGGTCTAGTCTTCAGCTTCAAGAAAATAAAGAAAAAATGCTTTCAGTAACTGTGAGCATTCGTTAGAGAATATATTTATTGTTCTTCACTTACATGTACTCTCTAGCTGTACTTGGTAATTTCTGTTTGATTTGTAAATTTTGTCCATTACTGCTTTGTTTATTTGTTTGCATTTGACGACTTCTTAAAAGGAGGGGTGGAACCAGGTTAACTTCACAATTTGTCCCAAGTAGCTGTTCCAAGTCATGAATTGTGGTAATAGGTTTGTATTTATTTTGTGTTATATGTTTTGTAACATGCACATTTTTGATAATATTAAGATCCAAGCAATTTACGCAATGTACTTTTATTATGGGACAATAAAGAGCTTTTCAAAAAACCTAGTATTCAACCTTTGTTGAAGACCTCTAGATCTGTATATTTATTCTTTTTTGTCGTGGTTAGAATGAAGTCTTTCTGACGTAAACCCCATCCTTTCATTTTTATAAAACTAAAAACTTTGCACAATTTAATATATATCAAGTTATTGTATATCATTGATTTTTTGAAACGCCTCAGTGGTGTAATGGTCAATGTGCTCGCCTTTACTATGGAAGGAATTCGAAGATACCAGAGGGGCAGACAGAAATCGTTAAGTTGAGGACAGACAAGACCATGGCCAACAAAATGAAACGAAAGACAAACATAGAA
>JAULBM010050427.1:0-10544 GCA_032357055.1 Geukensia granosissima | reverse complement strand
GCAGTCTTCTGAATATTTACTACATCCTTTTTAGAGAAAAAGATCGAATGTATGCCAGAAAGATACAATACATATATTATTATGTTTATGACATATATTCAAAGCCAAATTAGTTAAAAGGCTTTATTAAGTTATATTTGCGGACAAAATGAACGTTGGTATAGCAATCGGGGATTTACAAATTATAATGTCGCAAAGTTGTAAACTCTATCTTTCCAACAAACATTCCAGTATCCGAATATAAACACGTGCAAAAAACTCATGGAAGGGCAGCTTTATACGACTTCCACGAGGCATAAGAAAAACTCCGTTTAAATATTTAAAAGAAGGAAAACGGAAATTACAACCTGCATCTTATATATAACAAGTCAAATTTTACTGCATGTAACGCGCATTTCGGGATTTACCAATGGGCCGAAAAAAAGGAAGTTTTTATAAATACATTCATGAATCAGTTAAAATATAGTAATCAAGACGTAATGAATGCCTTATAAAGGACCTTCCAACAGTTTTTAGCTTTTCAGTTCCTATGGCAAAATGTTTCGGCAGATTTATTAACAAATTGAGGAATCATAAACAAAGGATTGTCGATGTTTTTTTTTCGCTGACTGTAACGAACCCAGAACTTTTATAAAGGACCTTCCATTTATCCTTCAAGTTCATTTGTTTTTAATTCAGCTTCAGATATTTTAAAATGTTCTTAATGGTGCAAGCTCACGTGGCCTTTGGCAAGTTGGGGTAAGGGGCTAAAATTTAGGAATACAATACTTGTAGAGACGAGTCCTCCCCGCTGACATTTGTTGCCTGCTCTCTTTTCGCATAAAGGGGCGAACATTGAAGTTACATAAACAATACGTGAAATTTCTAATGTCAAGTGTAGAATACCCATGCAAAAGATCAAAAGTGAATAGAACAAACAGACAAGACAAATTTAAAACAAACTAAAATATAGAACGAACACAGCACAAAATGCAAAATGCAAAACAGGAGTGCGGTCAGATTGGGGTGAAATATTACAGGGGAGATATTTTTTACCGATCTGGACACAAGTTGTGCATAAATAACTGTTTAAGAAGTGCATCGAAAAATAGAAATGACATAAATGAAGCTGGCATCGCCATTTTAACCTTAGTTTCGGGTATCCGCATCAAAAACAATGACCTGAGACAATCAAAAAACGATGTCTTTTTAAAAAAACATCCGCCTTGCGTCAGGTTAAGTCAGCACTAAATTTAAAAAAAAAACTATTGTTTTATCTCGTACATTTCGCCTTTTTGTGTTTTTTAAGTAAATTTCTGACCAAAAAAAATTCATAAAATTTAGAAATGGCTTTTTTAAAAGACAAAATTCCAGTCCCTTTTCTCTTACAAACAACATGATTATACCCCCTCCCCCCTCCAAAAAAATATTATAATTTGTTAAATTCCGAGATTGTTATCTTTATAGCTGGCTTATCGGCCTTCTTTACATCAGGTTCAAACTGTATATTTCGTTTGGTTCATTTATTAGTAAAAATTATAAAATTTTGGCTGATTTTTTTGCCACTAGCATCTCTGAAAAAAGCACTTTACACGCAGTTAAATTTGGGTTTTGAATATTTATTATAAACGTGAAAAATTGAATCAGATATCCTTGACAGTAGTAAGTAGTAGATTGAGGTCGAATTTGATGAAAAGAAAAAAATATTTAAACATTGTGCAGCAAGTTATTTGCACACACCAAAATTTGCACAGAATATATGTTTTGGTGGTGGATTTTTTAACAAATTCGATGCTTGAAAATCAAACATACAGCCCTCGACAAGTTATTATTTTCGTCATGAGATAGTTGGTTATCTGGAAAAAGGTGTTATTCTGGTTTGCTTACATATCATTACAGATTTAATAAACATGTTGTATTAATAATTATAGTCTGTTCTTTATTGGGCGGGTGTCATCCCTGTTTGCATACATTTAATTAACCTACTAATTAAATAGTTAAATAAAAATAAAGACATTAGGTTCACATACATTGAAGACCTATAGTCTGTTTTAAATATGTATGATAAAATAGATAAAAGTTACATTTGTATCTGTAGACATTCTGAAAATATATATTTTTTACATTATGCAACTTTGATTTGTCATTGATTTTAAATGTTGATGATTTCCGAAAGAAATATTTGGCAATAATTTCCATGCATACACATGAAGACAATTTGCAGACTAGAAGTTTTATCATTCTGCAGGTCCGTACTATTTCTCATTTGAAATATTTATTTTGTTCAGAATTGTTTCAAATCAGAATTTTTAATGCAAATTAAAAAAAAAACAAAACGATAATTTTCACATTACACAAGTTTCCGTGTCATGAGTATCGAATATTCCCGGCAAGAACACAGTGCACAACATGTAAACGTTTTTGTGTGGTTGAATGGCAAATAATATTTTAGCCCCGCCTTTTGCTTTGTATAATATCTTACTAGTAATATGAAGTCACAATTATTGGCATGCGTAAAACGTATACACAAATAATACATTTAATAAAGAAGGAAGTAATATGTCCGTTATTTACTGTTAAGGTTTGTAATTATGCTATTTTTAGATGGCATTTTTGTAAAACGTTGAAATGATACTAACAAAAAACAATTTACGATGTTAAGGGATGTACGGGATCAGTGTGTCTTGTGTGGAATTAAAAACACAGTGTCTTTTTTTTTATCCCAGGTCTTGTGTATAATATCAGATTTCATGAAATAGATCAAGGCATTCCAAAATTTTTCTTACTAACGAACTATTATTTATTTTAAGACCTCTCTTTTAAATTACATCTTCCATAAACTCGTCAAAGCTGCGAGCAATATGTTAAAACCGTTAGTATATTTCTCCCAGGTCAAAGTAAATTTACAAAATAATATATATGCATGATAAAAAATTCAAGGAGCATATTGAAATTGAATTCTTAAAACAACTTTCTGAATTTGTTACATGTTTTAAAAATCAATAGCGTGTTTTCAAATCTTAATGAAATTTTGTAACAGTTTTCTCAATTAAGGTCCATGTTTTATTATTGTGTCTAAGGCCAACCCTTAATTTATTTCTAATTCTTCGGAATTCTTTGTGATAATAATAGTGCTAGTGAGCGAAATTTTTTCTTTTAATGTTTTTCTTGAAAATGCAATATATTGAAGAGGAACCTCAAAAATTGATGCGAATACAGCAGTTATATTGTTTTCCTTCATTTTTGTATTGTTTAGAAGCGAGCGAGCATAATTTTAATAATAAATAATAAATAAATTAAAAAAATAAAATAAATAATTAATAATAAATTGTAATTTGAAAAATGAGATAATCATAACAGTCTGTTTATGTTTGTTGATAAAATCTTCAGTAAAAAATTCAAATTAATTTCAAAAGTTTTCGTCAAAAAAAAACCGAACAGTTTGATATTACGTGTAATGGAAATTACAAATATACATAGTATACGTTCCAACGGAACTTCTTCGTAAAACCTTTGGAACTTGTGTTATTCCAAAACAATTTTAAGAAAAGTGTGTATGATTTTGTGAATTTATTATTATGGGTATGTCATTTTAAAAATAAATCTTAAATCACTGGGTTCAACCTCTAGTGCGAAATTTGTATACGAGGGGATATAATAAGTATATTTTACCAATAAGCCTAAAAACGGGTGTAAACAAACCGCTAAAATCTGTATGAAGTAGCTATAATTGGCATATGTAGGCCTTTTTTCTATCCAAGAAAGCTAAACTAACCGCGAGACAATTTTGTCCTGTAAATAAATGTGGAAAACATTAACTAGGATCTGAAACCTATACTATTCAAGAAATTATTTAACCAATACGCTTAAAAGTTCAAAACAACAGAATTAAGACAGACCCGTTCGGAGGACATTTAGAACAAGACGAAAAATTAGGAGTGGGTGTGTTTGAATTCTTATTCGAAGATATTCGCAATTTTCTCTTTAGGGTTATATGACCCCAAAAATAAAAAGCCTTTCAAGACAAAATCCAGTCAATATCAGTGAAACAGTTGGTACTATAAAGCTCATTTGTCCCAAACATTTTGTAGTATGGTAGAAAAATAGTAACTCTATTGGAAAATAGCATATTGACTTGATTAAACTTTTGCACAAGCCAATGACTTTCAATAATTGCAAAATTATGGTTTTTTTTCAGAAAACAAAAAGCACATTCGAGACAATGCAAACAGAATTCTATAAAATTTTTGGCCTTAGGTGTGGTCTATTTTTTCGGAGCAACAAACTGTTATAAATGTGCGTTTCCGTTTTATTTCATAGATATGAAAATTGGCACAATCAGGCTGTTATTATGTAAGTTTTGACGAAAACCAATAGTGTGCATTCATTATGGATGTACAAATATTCAGAAGATTATAACTTGTGTTACTTAATCAAAAGTTCAAATCTGGGACAAATTTCGGGCCTATCGACCTAGTTTTAGGTTATCATGAAGATGGAGAGGTTTTCATACAATCATCCAGTCTATTTATTGCCAATGCGGTTTACCTTGTAACCAAAAATCAATATTTTTTTCTCCCACCAAAATCAGTTTTATTTAGGTAAGATTTTTCATCCGTAAGCAAAAAATTGATGACTGACTGTCTTCCTCAAAACAATAGCTGAGGTCAACTTCAACTCATTTCGACTCGGCTAAAATGAAAACCCCGCTTACAAGTATTTATGTAGGGATGGACAGGGGGACATTTCTCCTTTTCCCCTCCCATCTTCTCCCTTATACGCCTTTTCCCCCACCGCTTTTTTCTTGTTTCTCCCTCCCCATGATACTTATAAAGGACAAAAATAATAGCTCCAAACAGTTAATCGAAATTATTCATTTGTGCCTTTCTACTCATCAACTGAAATTTCACATTAATTTGTTACCTAAATTTCCTGAAAGAGAATGTAACTTTTTAATAGTTAGTGAAATGTGTATTAAGGATGGATATTTTAGTATTATTGATTTTTGAGAAAATACAAAAGAATTATTTTAGTTTTTATACTTGAATCTAAGTGTAGTCTTAGATATTTAAAACTGCATTTCCAACTTTAAATTTCACCTATAGAGAGAAACATTTATATTTTTATACATTTCATTGAAATACAATGAAACTTTGCTGATAACAAGTAAAACATTGTTTAGAATAGATACAAAGTATTATTGATTTCTGAGAAATTTATTTTTGTTTTTATACTTTACTATGATTGATGTCTGGTAATTAATAATTGTAAAGTTTCATTGTTGAAGGAAAAAATTGTTTCATAAATTTGCAAGAAGTAAGGAAAATATGTACTGAGGATATATATATTAAGAATTATTGACTTCTGAGATAGTACCAGAAAATTAATTTCAATTTTAATACATGTACATGTACTCGATTTTGTTGTAGATAATTGTAGCAGTGTAATTTATTTTTATAAAGAAAGACATTTATATTTTTCAAGAAAAAATATTCTAACGATAGATACTATGTATTCTTCATTTCTGAGGTGGTGTGATATAAAAACCTCATTCTTAAATTTTACTCTCCAAATAGTATTTGATAAAAAGTATTGTTTCATCTATATATAGTACTCTTGTGTAGTACTTAGTGCAAATACACTGGATCCAATTTTCTGCTTAAAAAACCTGTAAAATTCATGAATAAAACCAAGTAGATGGGGATTTATATACTCTTACGTACATAAAGTATGTAAGAAATATAAAATGATGCGAAAAAAGATATTCCATTCATCCATATGTGAACTTTTTATATCAGCACCCCATGTTTTACTAATTACTGCACAATACTATGGATACAATTTGCTGCGTAAAACTATTAACATCTTTTAAATTCAACCATACAATAAGCATTCATTTAAAGGCTCTAAAAGTATATAAAATATGTAATAAATTAATAATTATGCAAATTGTTGTAATATAAGCTACCACTTTTCAGCTTATGAGGTTTTTTATGTAAACACCTCCATGTAATACTGAATACCACACAATACTATGAATACAGTTTACTGCTTAAAACTATAAAAATTTTAATTAAAACCAACAAGATAATTAATTATGACTGTAAACTACATAAAATATATAAGAAACATAGAATAATACAACAAGTTGCAATATAATTCACCATTTTATAGTATGTTGACTTTTTATATAAGCACTCCTATGCAGTACTTAATGTAATACTTTATTTTTTCTTTTCTTTTCATTTGTTATTTATTTATTTATTGGGGACAATTTGATGTCAAAAAAGTTCTTGCCCAGCTCATATACATTTCTAATACATGCAAATCTTTATGCCCAGCAGATAAAGGATGTAAAATAACTTTGTGCCCAGTATACAAATGCACCGGTCCAGCAATCTGATAATATTACACCGCATTTGTGTGCTTCAATGCACATATGTAGTGTTGTTGACATCTAACAAATATTTCCGATCAAACCGGTGCAAGGAACAGTTTTTTAACTTACTGTGAGGTGCATTGTTTAATCCGTGTTGAGATTTTTGTTTAATTAATTTTTACACCATATCCTTTCTTTCCATTTGATTTCATTGTTAATTTCTTGTGCTGTGTGGTGAATGTAGAAAATCTCCCCGTGATTGAATATTTATGCCATTTTGTTTTTTCAGTTGTAGTGTATTCTTGAGATTAGTTTAAACATATTTTATTTGCTAAATTACAGCAAAACGGATCAGACAAAAGTTAAACAAACTCATATTGTCTTCTCCTATAATATGATATTATACAATACAGTTTAGAGCATGCAATTATCAAATTGTAATATGTTACAAAACAACAAAGGTAAATTAAGATACTACATGGATGAACAAGGGAGACCCTAAAAAAACCAAAAAAAAAAAAAAAAAAAAAAAATAAAAACCAAAAAAAAAAAAAACAACTTAAAACTACCGATGTTTCTGCTGATAGTGTGTGTTTGTCGATAACCATTTAGTTGTAATTAAGTCATGTCACAAGTTACCTTTTTGTACTTTTGATATAATGAAAAACATTTTTAAATATTTCCTCGTTTTGTTTGTCCGTAAGTATACCATTTCCGCAAGTTCGTAAACTGAGATCCAAATTAAGGCAATCGGGATATAACTAGCTCTATGTGTACGTTTTCATTTTTTCACTTTTGCTCAGTGTCTTTATCGAAAATTATGTAGCAGTCCATTTGTTTATTATCTGCCTTTTCATGCTATTTCAAATAGCCAAGTCATTAAACAAAATCTTGTGCCCCGAGTTTGTTGAAACGTTGAGTTTGATTTGGTATGTATTACTGTCTAGCAACATATCATAGACGGTAAGATTTCTTTGCTCGTATATATCTGTAATTTTTGTTGACCTTACGCTGCATGCTCAGATGTAATGTCGTCGACATCTAGCAAAAAATTTCGCTCAAACCGGTGCTAGGGGACGTCTGGAATTTCGATGAGGTGCGAATTTTTACTCATTATTTAAGGCCTCACTGTGACTTTAAGATGAAGAACAGCAATCAAAGGGCTGTTCCTTTGCTTGGAATTAACTTGTTTGTATGAGACTTTTGTATCATTAATATTAACACCATATCTTTTCTTTCTATTAACTCTATGTTCTCCTCGGATTATATATTGTTGATAATTTAGTATGACAAACCATTATTTGTTAGTACATATATTGAATAAACAATATGTATATTAATCTTGAAAATGGTGTGTTTAAACTTGCTGTTTTCATTTCTTGTCGGTTCCCAAAAAGGGGGAGGCAAACCGCCTTATACGTTAGCAAACAAAAAACGAACCTTTCTCAAACCGTGCGATTTCTGCCCTTTATGATTATGGTTAACAGTTGGCTGTTGGGAATTGGCTTTGAAGGGGCAATCTCCCTATTTTTATTGGAATGATTTCTTAGAAATAAACAGTAATTTCTAGTAAAATTTTAACCAGCCCCTAGAAAAATCGTCATAATTTACACTCCTAGGGATATTCGATCTAGAGACTATAAAATGTCAATTAAAAAGTGTTTTCCGTAAATAAAGATTCATATTCAACTTTTTTATACTAAAATTTAATCGAGCAGCCCAAAATATAGCAAGGGATTGGGGTCCTACGAAAAATATAAAAAAAGACACGTATACTTCAGTAACATGTAATGCTAAAATTGATGACAAAACTACATCAAAATATAAATATGATCCCTATGGCCATGTTTTACTGGAGACCTAAATTAAATTTTAAAGATTGTCGAGGACGAGATGTTACAAGCTTTCTGAAAAAGGACATAAATGTCGTCCACGTTTGGCAAATGGTTGTCCAAAATGTCGTAAAATCATACAGTCACAATGCTCTTTCTTCCACTTGTAAAACATGATGTAGATAAAAAATCTCTTTGTGCTTTTCTAAAAAAAATGCAAAACAATTGTATATATTTGTATATCTCACCCCAAAAAATACTTTAGAATGTAAGAAAAAAAAAACATTTTCCATTTTTAGAATACCATTGAAACTTGAAATACTTGGTACCCACTGCATATTTGTACCTGCATACAAAGAAAACAACAATATTGTGGTAGTGTGACGTATATATAACGTATTAGTACTAGTATTTGTCGTCTTGCCAGGTCATGTATTTGAACAGCCACATTACTGCCAAACAAGAATTTAAGGCCCCGGCTGAACATTTTAAATTCCAACCATGTATTGGTTACCTTAATTGCATATGAAACCCAACATATTTAATATTTAAAAGAAAGAATATACGCCAGAAAGACACGATATATACTTATACTCAATGTCAGAATTTGTTGGAAGTCTTTCTTTTGATTTAAAATAAATGCAAATATATATATAACGAACATATTTAATTAAGCCCGACAATCGCACTCCAGAAAAGCTTGGCATTGAGTATACATCTTACATACGTTTATAACAAATATTCAAGAGCCAAAATAAATGATGTAAAGCGCTATCCTGGATTTACTTCCTAGGGGAAAATAAACCAAGATCAGTCAAACTTTAATGATATCTAGTTATGCTTTAATTCGCAAAACTCAAACGATCTAATAATAAAAAACACTCATTTAGGAATTTAACGTGCAGCAATTTATTATTTCTAATAAAAATTACAAAGCTTTTCAAGTGGCAAGTTTGTTGTAGGTTCATGAAAAGTCACAAAAAAACAACAACAAAAAAAACAGAACAAAAAAAATCTAAAAAAAGGAAAAAACACACACAAAAAACCCAGCCAGAATGTCGTTGCCTGTTCAGTGTGATAACGGAAGACGGATACATCGGATCTATGATCTGAAAAAAAAAGAGAACAACGTTATATTTATTGTATATAAATAAATCATGTATTTGTTCAACAAAACTTAAATTAAATTAGGGGGGTGCGTGGGAAAACCAAATTCAATTTTGCTGCGCGTCAACAGGGCTTCGAATAACCTTACAAATACCTGTATACATACCTGCAATGCAAGTATTATTTTCGTACATCTACTATCGATAGAATAAAAGTCAAATATTCTATGTAATTTATTCTATTTCCCATCGCTTTCTTCTATGTAGAACATGTAATTAAAGCTAATTTCAATTTTATTAAGCGGAATCCCGTTTACAATAAATAACATAAAACCTTAAATTCTTAATAAACTACATGCAATAATAAAGGAATAATTTTGAATTAAGATTGTTTTCTTACAAACTTATTTGTTGATAAAAGCCAATCTTAGGTTAAGTGAATCTTCCTAAAAAAAGACCATTTCTTTATTGTTCTTATGCCCCCTGCATCTGCAGAAAATGTATAAAAACAGAATATCAAACTCAAACTTTTATCACAATGTGTTAAATAAAGCTGGTAAATTGAAACAAAACTCACTGGGATTTGCCAGTTACTTGAATTTACTTATACAAAAAGGGTTAACTAAATAACATTAGTTTTCGTGTTTACGTTCTTTATATTGTCTTCCTTGGCTCTCTGCTCAATAATTAAAATCAAAACTAATTTTAGGCAATATTTTGATAATTTTATTTCCTTCATACTGTTGATACTTTTTAGTATTCTTGGCTATTTCTAATATTTTTACGCTAAATTCAGTCAAACGTGATTTGATTGATGTCTTAGCTTAAGAGAACCAGGTTAGTGATCTATAGTGAATTTTCGAGGTTGATAATCTAGTTGTTTATTGTTTTATTTGCTATTTGCCTGCGTACTATTTATCTATTTCAAAAGTTTAATCTAATGCCGTTGCTTTAAAAGTTTTGTTTTAATGTCGTTTGTCACACCACTGTCAAAGCTTAGAGGAGGGTTGAGAACTCAATATTATTTTTTAACACCGCCACATACTCAATGTGCATGTCCCAAGCCAGAAAACTTGTCCAGCGGATGTCGTTGTTTTTACGTTTAGTGATTTGAAACAGCCCATGGCCAGTTGCTAGAATTGTCTAACAGGTAATTTATCCAACAACGTTTACCGCCTCGGTGGTGTAATGGTTAGCGTGCTCGCCTTGAGTGCGGAAGGTCGTGGGTTCGATCCCCGGCCGGGTCAA
>JAULBM010050406.1:0-10544 GCA_032357055.1 Geukensia granosissima | reverse complement strand
ATTTAGTGTTTAAATATCATTAGAAGTCAAAGAAAACATGGGTTGTGCAAATGCCAATATGAAATATTTATAGACAGCGAGTAGAAAATGTTATAGCAAGTATAAACTAGTTTAGTGTCGTATTAAGCTAAGACCACTTGGTCTCTATTCTCCATCACTGTTATGCACTGATTGTCTTTGTCACGGTCCAATTGGTCTGAGTCTATTCCTATGATATTCTAGCTTGCATTGCATCGATATAGTACGACTAAAATTTTAGTGGATCACTAGTGTAAGTACGCACGATAAAAAGAAATATTTATTGTTCAAACACATTTACAGTAAATGGTTACATTTATGTATGATATTCATTGAAAATTAAATAAATGCATTACACATTCCATTTCATGAATGAATTTGTCCAAATGACCCAGGGTCAATGGGTGAAAATGGCATTGTTTTACATTGTGATCGCGGTCCAAATATTTGTATATTTGTCACATTCCTGGTGACGTAATTCCTATAAAAAATAATTAGAGTAAACTAAATATTATTTTAATCACAATTTTATGTCAACACAAATGATAACGTTAATAACGTTAATAAGTAATCTGTACTTAGGTGGGCCACTTGCATTAAGATTAGCTAGCTAATAAACAAAACACAATTTATCGTCTGACCAAAAAGTGTTTTTCATCAATATTAACGTGAACGAGATGAAAGTATAATAATATATACAACATACATAATGAGCGAACGAACCTAGGGCGAATGGACCCAGTGCGAATGTGAATTAGGGCCAATGGAAACTAGGGTGAACGCATATTAGGACGAACGAACCCGGATAATTTCTATAGCAATGATTTTTTTTAATATTTATTCTTTGCAAGATGTTCCAGTTGTTTGGTACTAATTGGTAAACTTTAATTGAAGTTCAACTAACTTTAAATAAGTCTGAACACCATGCAGATACAAACCTGTCTTTTGTTCTGCTGTGGATCTTCTTTCTATGTTGATTTAACCATTAATAATCATGCAGTTGCAACTTGCAGTATAACAAATCAATTAATATTGACTTGCGGTTATGTTCCTGAAATATATAGGCCTAAAACTTTGGCTTCAAAGCCTATAATCCGTCGAATTATAAAACGTTACATCACACAAGAAATATTACAAATAATAAACAGTAAAATATATAATGTGCAAATTCGTGTATTGCCGCGTTTCTATTCAACGTCGATAAGCTTGTTGAATCAGAAGCTTCAGTAATGGCGGAATGTGGCATATTACAAACGCTGGATTGACAAAGATGGTGGTAGTTCGGAATCCTCGTGGTTTTTCTCTTTTGCCGCCTTTTGTGACATTTTAAATTTTTTACCAACAGTACGAGTGTGCAATGGAGAAAAGGCGAGTAAAACTTACAGTAAAAGATGATTCAGGTAAACAACATTATCAGACATGAAATTATGTATTGTTTTATTTTTTGCCAGAATATCTGTTATGCACCATTCTTACTTTATCGTGGATCCAATCATAATTTGCTATTTCAACCAGGGACGTTATTTACGTCCCTGTTTCAACAGAATGAATTCTGACATTGGTGCCATTGGACATGCCATGATATATAAATAAGGTATTTGAATTTCTGGGGAGGGGCCCGTATTTTTAGAAAAAAACATCTTACCCTGATTTTCTGTCAAAAAAAAATGTGGCCAGCATATGGAGTGAAAACTATTCTGGACTTCTAGGTAGGTTGTCTGTCCATATTGGAAATAAATTTTCTGAAGATTTTTTCATACATAAACAAGACATGAAAAAAATCTTGCCTACATTTTGGGCAATAAAAAAATGTCTGGCTCTATTCAAATCCACCCCCCCCCAAATCAAGTTGTCTGTGTCTACTTTAAGAGTGGATTAGCCAGATTTGTATGCATGCCAATCCATAATCAATAAATTATTGGGAGTTTTTTGTACATATACCTAGCAGCAGTATATAATCATCATTTTAAAATACATATCAACATTCCCTTTATTACTTAGAATTAAGACAAAAATAATTTAACATATTGAAATATAAAAATGAAATATATATGTTGCCCTCTTAATCATGCTGGAATACAAAATTTTACATGTACCTGTTCTTTTGGGAGGTGGTGAAATAATCTTTCGGCTTTGATAACAATAAAACATTTCCTCTCAAATCTTGCATGTAATTGATCATACTTTGATGGTGTTTTTGGCAAAAATAACAAGGAGTCCCTGGGACGTACGCTATGAGACCACACATGTCTAAATAGACTTCTAACTGCATCTGAGACCCTAGAGCTTAAGAACCCCGAGGGACATATCTGTTTTTATACGTCCATGTTCAAAGTTTTGTCATCATGAATTGATGCATTATATTCATGTCAATGATATGTACATGCATGTAAAGGTTTGTTCATTTTATTAATAAATACAAAGTTGTTTAATATTGAAAGAAATTTATGAAGACGGGATAGTAAATATGTTGCGGGAAAGTAACTCTCCCATGGGCAAATAAATTTTTTTAAATTCTGAAGCCCACTGCTGTTACCGTAAATAGAAATGGAGGTTGCATATATATCGAGAATATTCTCAGAATGTGCAAGTCTGATTAAATACAAATTTTACGCAAGGCCATAATAGAAAATGGTGTGTTTGCCATAGCCCAACGGTTCGGTTTTTACTCTCTGTTCTTATTGGCATAAAATTTATGACAAAGGTTTTCTGTTTTTGGAATGAAAAATTATTTTGTTATCATGCATAAATGTTAAAGCCGTTATACTTAACTGAAATAACAAATAACTACAAAATGAAATAAAATGCAAAAATCATGACAGTTAACTGCAGAAGTAAAAATGCATCCATCAATTAATGCAATGCATGGTAAGTACGAACCCGAAGACAGGTCACCATGCACTAAACATCCTGTGTCACATGATTAAATTATCAATATGGTTTCATTATCACATTTTATCTCGAAAATGACTTAATTAAAACATAAAGATGTCTCGGCTTATGTATGTTGGATTGATTTGATATTCAGTGGTCTAAAGCAGTATTAGGGTTAGTTGTGTACCCTGTTTGCCAGAGCAGGGACATCTTTATCCCATATACTGGTACACATTTTCTCTGTTTCTTTTTTGTACTTAATGATACTAGATACTGGGAAAAAGTTTGTCTTAGTGAATTACTTTAAGTTAACATTTACCTTTTTGTTTGTTTCTTTAGTTGAATGGTTGGTGATAAAATTTCTACAGGATGATATAATAGCAGATTTTCCAATACGTGTAAATGATGTTTTTATTGAAGAAACGGGACAAGATGGTGTAGAGGCAAACGTTCAAGAAGGAGATGTTTGCCTCGCACCATACAGTGATAAAAGACTGTACAAGGCTAAAATTCTAAGAAGGACTGGTATGTATATGGATTGATCTATCCAGTTATACTCTTAAAATGTTATCTACATCTAAAAGCATAAAATTATAAACTAACGTACACATAGTACATAATATTCCCACTGCTTTAACTAATGGGGTTTCATTAACTTCCTAAACCTCCAGGGTCTGGTGACCTTTTTTACAAAAGGTCATGTTAGAACTTTCTGTGATATATTTAATAAGAAAACGGAGACCGATTCCTGGTCATATTCTTTACGCACAAACTACTGGAATTTTGAATTTATCTGTAGGTGTTGAATTAAAAGTGACTCTTGGTATCTCAGAAGTCCTTATTACCATATGTTGTTATCTATTTGTTCTATAATTAATTATCACTGATATTTTGGTAAGTTACATCTTTTATTTTATACAGATGAGAAAGAAGTTGCACTCAAGGACATTAATGCCTTAAAGAAGAACACTCATGGAAATAATGGTATAACCACATAATATCATTTATATAAACATACATGTATATGTATATCAAATTGACATTTGCATATCTTCTGCAGCTTGGTTAAACTTTACTTAATACATGTGAATGTTAGGAGTCTTAACCAGGGATAATTTAAAAATGTTAGAGTAGATGACTTTGACAAGTTAAACTTCCAAGTGAAAGTCAAAATAAATGGCCTGGTTACATTCAATAATATCAATTACACATGGTTTGGCACTGACCCAACCAAGTCAAGTGCTGCCATTATTTTTTTATATCAGCAATTATAGGGTCAGTTGAAGGTTTTTTCAATTTACTTTGCTAAACAATGATGTAGGGTTGCTGGTACATGTAAAATCAGGGTTTGTTGGGCAACTGTAAACAGAGTTTGTAGTTGGTCTAATGTGAATATATATTTGCAAAATAAATTTGTGGTATATAACCGCAATCCTATTTCTAGATTCAGAGAAGAAACAAAAGAAGAAAAAAGAACCAACAGATGAGGAACAAATTCAAAGGGCAGAAGACAAAGAAAAAGAGCAGAAAAAGAAAAGAGGTAGGCTAACTAAACCGTGTTACTTTTTTTCAAAACATAGTCACTCCTTTTTTTACTGCTTTTCCAAAAATGATTATAAAATTTTATTGTAGAATGACGTGTTAAAGAAGACTAAATATTCCTAAAAGTGGTGCAAGTCATTATTGACTTTTTGACAATGGAAAATGGAATTAATTAATTAAAGTTAAATAAATTTCAGAAAATTTAATTATTACTATTATTAACTTTTTTACAGCAGCTACTAAGGATAACAGTGCTGAGGAAAATGAAAATACCCAAAAAAAGAAGAAAGGTATATGTATATATATATAAGTAAATTTCAACCAAAGGAACAACAATTTGAATGCTGTTCTTCATCTCAAAGTCACAGTGAGGCTTTCAACACGGAGTAAAACTCTCACCTCACTGTAAGTTCAAGACAGATCCTAGCACAGGTTTGAGCGAAATTCTTTGCTAGACTTTGACAACACTACATTTGTGTATTAATTTGAAGCATACAAATGTGAGAGGGATATTTATCAAGAATCAAAAAAGCTGTATGACACACATAGGAACTACAATTGAAGAAGAAGTAGGATTGTATGTATATTTCTTTGCTTATAAACCAATCTGTATATACCTCAAGTCAGCCACAGTGCAATCACCGTAAAATTTATGACAATTATTCTTCATTTCATCTGAAAAAATGAGTAATGATCTTGTTTCTGTTGTAGTTGAGCATTTGTTTTGGGAACAAAAATACTATAGTCAGTCATATTTTTTTTTCCAAAACCACAATAAAAAACTGGGGTGTGTGGAATACCAGAAACATGCTGTTTCTATGCATTAAGTACTAATTTTTATTTTTTTAATGTAGTTTCTAAGAAGAAAGAAAACGAAAGTGACTCTGTTGGGGATGAAAGCATTAAAAAAAAGAAAAAAGGTGAGTTTGATCATTTCACATAATGTTTTGAATTTTTTTTTAATCATTCAAGATTTTTGTTAGGGAAGACTCTTGTCACTGTATGTTTATTGTGGTACTCTTTTTATTCATGAATGTTTGATCCATTTGAATTAAAAAATCTTGGGTCTGTCTTAAGTTGCAGAAATGTATTTAAATTTAAAAGTCTTACACGGGTTAACAGGCAATGTGATTTGGGGACGAATATGTTAAGTTGATTTAAAAGCATATAAATAAATATAGAATATTTACCTGACATTTATAAAATTTAATTTAGAATTAAGCTAAATTCAGTCGAGGTGTTTTTCTTTTTAATTATGACCAAAGAAAGTGTTACATTAATAAAACTGGATCAGTAATTCCAATTAAATGTGAACTTGGTTAGGTTTCAATTGCCTAGTGAATAGAAATATTTACAAAATTCTTAAATATTGCCCATTTACATTACATTAAAAATTACTTGAGGTATTATTTGTGAATAACTACCTATTTGGAATATAGGTCTTATCTTTAACTAGAAAAGCCCAAAGTTTTAAGGGAAGGAGTGTTGTCATATATTCCACCAATATGGTCCCATGAAATATGCATAATATCATTGTGTCTAAAATATAGAAACCAAATGTTTAACTCTATTTCAGAATTAGCAGAAGAAAAGAAAAAACAAAGGGAGGCATTGTCAAACACAGCACAAACAGTGGCAAGCATGCTTTTTTCTAAAATGAAAGATACACCCACCATAAGTACTTCTCTCCCTCAAACCCCAGCTAATATCCAACAGACCACTAATAACTTGTTACCACATGACCCATCTAACACCTCCAGCCAGATCCTTACTAACCCCTTTCCACAGACCCTGGTTAACACCTACCAGACCCTTACTAATCCTATCCCACATACCCCAAATAATGCTCTCCCTAAGACCTTTCCACAGACCACAACTAATCCTCTCCAACAGACAACCACTAACACCATCCCCAAGATCCAAACTCCCCCTCTTTCACAAGCCATGATTAACACCATCTCACCGACCCTTTCTAAGCCACTTCCACAGACATCTGCTAACACCATCCCACAAACCCCAATTAACTCTCTTACACAGATCACAACTAACCCCCAACAACAGACTTCTAACAACATCCCCCAAACCCAAACAATCCCTCTTTCACAAACCACAACTTACACCATCCCACAGACCCCAACTAAACCTTACCAAAAGACACCTGCTAACACCACCCCACAGACCCCAACTAACACCCTTCTACAGACTTCTAACAACATCCCACAGACCGGCACTATCACTCTTTCACAAACCACTACTAACACAATCCAACACTCCCCAACTAAACCCCTCCCACAGACACCTACTAACACCACCACACAGTCCACAACTAATTACCTTCCACAGAATTCTACTCAAATCCTCCAACATACAACAACTAACATCATCCCCCAAACAACAAATAACACATCTTTTCAGTTCCAGTCTAACACTCTTCCTCAACCCAAATTCTTCACACCCTTAAGAGATATTCACCCTTCCTCCCACTCTAACATTATCAATCAGAATGACAGCATGACATATAATAATTTTATTGCCACCAGTCATGCTAGTTCAGATGACATCGATATGGCTTCTGCTTTATCAATGTCTTTTGCCATTGATGATTATTCTGAAAACTGCCCTAAGTGTGATATAAAAGATCGAATAATTAAGGACTTGAAGTTTGAAATTAGAAACTTACAGTCTCAACTTGATGGTATGTTAATGAATTGTATTCCCTTCATGCATGGAATACTTAATAATTAATATAGTGCATGAAATTTAGGTCAAAATCTTAATATACCTTTACAAAATAATCTTATATTAAGCTATTTGTTTCCTTCCACATATTTTTTAAGACTTGAATTGCAATTATATGGAAATAATCAGTTATGAAACACACTGAAAGCAAAGTTGGCGATATTTGGAGAGCACTCTGTATTTTTATTTTAATAATTAACCCCTTGGAGCTTTTAATGACAATTTCATATAACTGAGGGTGTCACTTTGACCAAGGGAATGTTTTTTGTTTCAAATAAAGAGAATAAAAAATGTTAAAGGACATTATCAAAAATACATCAAGGTATGGGATACCTTAGCTCATTCAGATGTTAATGTTAATTTTTAATTATTTTTTTAAATTTTAGATGCTACCAGTGAATTAAATGATATGAAAATCACAAATGCGCCTTTAACACCTCTAACTCAGGAGAGAGAAAAGACATACCACCCAAAAACCAGGCCTAGAATTCACTTCGCTAAATATGTAAGTATATGTATGGATATGTTCCATTCTGTATAGGAATCCATTAAATCTTGCCAGATTTCTCAAGAAATGTTTAATAAGTTTTCCATATTGTCTAGGGAAGTTACTATTCAGTGTAGGTCATATGGTGATATTCTAAAATTAACGTAAACATAATACATATAGGGGGCCTGGGTGCTCGAGTTTGCTAATTTTTAGCAATTAACAATGCAGAGATATACATGGTACAAGATTGTTTTACACTCTCCCTTTAAGAAAGTTTGGAAATTTAATACACTTTAAGAGTAAAAATAAAAAGAATTACAGATATTAAATAATTAACTTGACATTGTTTTAATTATAGCATGAAGTTGACTCATCGAATCCAGTTATACAGACTGGATATCAGCCTTTGGCACCAGGAGCATCAATTGCAGTAGATGCATTGTGGTTGCATTCCACATTAGCAGCAGTAAAAAAGAAGAAAGGTTGGTTATAACCGATTAAATGTTTCTGATATACTTGAATAATACAGCAACTATAGTTGGCAAAACTAGTTGATATAATATTATCTAGGGCAAAACAAATGCACCACCAATTAAATGGATCAGAATGTCTAGTTCAGGATATTTTTTTGTCAAATAAGTATATTCCAGTCATTTTGTCCTGCCTTCTCTGGATCTCTAAACCAGAATAGATGTATATTATTCATTAGTTGGCTGCAGCAATGCTAATTAAAATGGTATCAACAGTTTGTATAATTGTTAAAAACACGACTGTTTTTTTACACTTTTAAAATATTCATATGGTATGAGTCATTGATTTTTTTAATGTAACATTCAACTAAATTTAATTTAACATTGGTAATTTTGTATTTTGCATTGCCCAATTTTTTTAACAAGAGCATTTAACTTTTTAGGATATGATTCTGAAACTAACAGCTGCATTGTGAAAAAACTAATGGATGGGTTTTACGACTTAGAAGAACTCAGTGCTGATGGTGGCAGTAAGGTGTTTAGGGACAGCAAGATCTATAAATCCTTGATGCGTAAGTATATTTAGAATGAGACCCTTATTATTCTTGTTACTGATAATGATAATCCAATTTTTTTCATAAATAAATTTATTACAAATAAGTGCACTTGTTGCAAAATACATATTGGAGCTTTTTTCCTTGACTGCACTTAAATTAATACACCCAGAAACACAATAAATTTGCTTGTCAAATGCTAAAAGTATCTTTAACAATATAGCGTGGTGGCCGAGTGGTCTAGGTAGTTGATTAAAACTTACCTGTACATGTAAATGTAGTAGGGGTGAGCTGGAGACTGAGTTATCTCACATCGCATGTGATAAAGTTTGTTGATTACCTGCCCTAGGTCTGTCTTCCTTCACCTGTAAAACTGACCAATCTGATATGACTGAAATATTGTTGAATGTGACATTAAACTCAAATCAAACAAATAAAATTTTTAACATTATATATAATTTTTGTGCAAAATCATGGCTGAAAGAAGAATTTACAATTTACATTAATTTATAAGTAAGGTGGCAATCACTGTGTATTAAAATTATTTGCATTTTACCTAGAGAACCCTAAGCTTAAAAAGTGTTACTTAATTTCAAAGGTCAAAGACAAAACATGGATTTTACTTTATTTTTGCTTTGGTTTGTATATTTGACTTTCACCAACTTAGTTTTCTGCTTGAGTAACAGAGATTTTTATAAATTATAACTTTTTTCAGTGTATGCAGAACATTCGCTGAACATGGGACAGGCCCACTTCACGAAAGCCTGGAATGAGAAGATGGGTGCAGCAAGAAAAACCAAAAAAAGGCTGGAAAAAAATTTTGTTTTATAGATTTCAACTGAATGTTGTCTCCAGTATGAGAAAAACTTTAATACATTACACAAGATATAGGGAATATAAAAGTCAATATTAACATTTGTTTGCTCCAATCAAAATTTATGGCATTTGCCATGGTGCTAATTTTGTAAATTGACTGATTTGTACATCAGATCTATCTTAATTTGGAATACTATTGTGTGTATGTAAATTTATAGTTTGTAGGATGGTTGTTTTAAACCTTTTTCATTTCTGATCCCTTTTCAGATTATTATTCAGAGACCATTTTTAATATAAAATGCATGGTTTAATTTGTAGCAGTAGGTACTAGTCCGAAAGTAAAACCCTGAAAATTGTAATGTGTCTTTTTTTAACTGCATGTTATAAGTGGGTGGTATTTTGAAATCACATTGTCCATCTGCCATTGAAAAAAAAATTACTTGTACCTGTATATAGTGCTAATAAGGTTGTATACATTATTTGTTATCCATTACTTATCCATTACATATCTGTTACTTATCCATTTGTTATCTGTTACTTATCCATTACATATCTGTTACTTATCCATTACATATCTGTTACTTATCCATTACATATCTGTTACTTATCCATTTGTTATTTGTTAGTTATCCATTTATTATCTGTTACTTATCCATTTGTTATTTGTTACTTATCCATTAGTTATTTGATTCTTATCCATTGGTTATCTATTTCCATATATGGAGCTGGTTCTATTATCCGTTACTTAGTTGTTTATTATCCATTTATTAGTTATTAGCTAATTTGAATAAAGATGATGTCTGGGATTAGTTGTTACTTGTTTATTAACTGTTATCCATTAGCTCATTTGCATGTCATTTTGACTAATTAGTCATTTGACTAATATTAGTTGTTAGTTAGTTGTTTCCATTAGTTGTTTAGCTAATTTTTTTGTTTGGGCTAGCTTCTCTGAAACTACTGACCTAATTTCAACCAAACTTTGCTGAAATGATCCTTAGGTGGTCCCTTTTCAAAATTGTGTCCGATGACTCCGACCTCTGA